>OU015462.1:9627620-9924262 GCA_907164805.1 Brachyptera putata | reverse complement strand
ACATTGAAGCGTTAGTTGCACTACAGGCAATTGGGACCATGTACCTCAGATTCTGACCCTGGAAATACTTCACTTGGAATTCAAACGAGTGGGTACATCTTCTTTATATTATGAAGAAGTCTGTTTTTGGTATACCTACATCGTGGTACTACATCTTTACATCAGCACTGGTAGCTCAGTGGTAACGCGCTTGGTCCATGTATCCAGGAGTCAAGGTGGCTCAGGCCTCTGTTCGAGTCCCATGCACCAAAGTTCATCTTTACAGAGGTTTTTCGTGGTTTCCCTCTGGGTAAATGCTGGAATGGTTCTCACAATATTTGTCACTATACTGCTTCCTTCCCGCTATCCTTCCCACTACCTAAGAAACCCTCATCTCATCATCCCATCATCTCATCAATAATTCATCCGACGACAAGATCTTGAGTTATCATTACAGTGCGTTATAAACATAGATAGGATCGTAAGGTGTCATCATCAAAATATTAATATATACATATTATACAGCATCTTTCATTATAACTATTATTTATACCCGTACCCGTGGCTCCACACAATCTACAGTATATACAAGACATTTGAATCATCAGATAAATCATCAGTTTCTATTCAGTCAGCATGAAATCAGTTACTTTCAGAGTATTATTATACCTTTTTGTGAACCTCATCCTCCCCGTTTCATTGACGTTACACTCCAGACTTTTCTCGTTTTTATTGTATGTTTATATAAGTTTTGTTTGCTGCAGAAGAGATGAGGGGAGATGAAAAGCTGATGTGGAGGGGAAGAGATTGAAATATAGGTCAATCCAGTACTTATTTTATTTTCGGATACAATAGAATAACGTTTATAGCGATGCCTTCAATAATATTTGTATTCCTTCAATATACCATGCCTTGGTTCTATTTTATAGATTCATTTCGTATTCAACATCAAACTTATAATCACGACTGAGATCTATTGGCGTCGGCGAATGATGCATGTGGTGATAGCAAGATGAGGTAAAATGTTATTTTATCAGATGTTCAGGATAGAGGAAAGGAAACGGTCACGACCAATTGCTAATGAAGCATCACATTTATTTTAATGATAGAGGGGAAACCACGATGCACCTCTGTCAGGATGGTCGACCATGACGAGAATCGAGCTCCGGCCTCCTGAATGATGATTCAGCGTGCTAATGCTAGCCACTGGTCCATCCATCTCTTGTCAGGATAGTCGACCATGGCTGAAATGGAACCCCTGTCTCCTGAATGACAGTTCAGCGCGCTAGCCACTCGACCACTCATCTCAGTCCCATGCCTTCGATGTACGTGACTGTTCTTACCATTAAGTATTATCAGTTCAATTGAAACAATCAATTCGTGAGGCAAAAATAGCGTTCACAATATACCCAGTCTAAAACTGGAACACACAGAAAGTTAGCAATAAACTGATGAACCACAGTGCATGCGGTTTTGCCCACTCATCTAACGCGCATCAATAACTATAAATCTCACCCAGGCCGGCGAAAAGGCAATGACTGGTCCAGCAAACAGCGCGCTGGCAGCGGGGTGAGCGCCATGCAATAAGTTCCATTCAACACTAACATTAAAGGACATCACAACCCGGAAAATGGATTTGAATAAATATTGACGGTATTTATTTCCCTAATTTGAGAGAAAACTAGAGTTTATCATATCTTACACAAGCTTACACAAATCCAGACTATTTTACTATTTTTTCTATTTTCAGAAACCAGTGTAATAGAATGAAAATTTCACATCTCCAAGATAATTTTATGCTTTTTATTTAATATGACATTTTACTTTTGTCAATTTAATCACTTTTGAGGTAATACGTCAATGAATTTTACCACATTCTTCTTATTCATTGGCGTATTATCTTGAAAACGATTGAACTCACTGAAATAGAATGTCACATTAATTAAAGAGCATAAAATTATCTTGGAACTTTTCATTCGTACCGCGTTATAGTGTTAAAATTAGTAATGCTATGTGAATGGGCCTTAATCCGCGCTGCTTCTCTTGGCTCTCGCTCAACTCTCTCGCATTCTTCTGATAGACCCACATCACTACTAGAATCAATATTGTACATAGCATTTTCAATCTTGTCATTATTATATTGATAATAATTATAGGATATTATTCGGTATTTTATTATTATCAATACTAGGAAAATGCAGGAAATGCGTTTCAAGATAAGCGATATAGGCCTATTTATGAAGTGGGTGAATTGCAATGGAAACCTATATGCTATAATTATAGACACGTACATATTGTTTTAAAACCCTATAATGCATGGCCTTCTGTTCTACTTGCTGCTTATTTATTAAAGGGTTTGACGATTTTATTTGATCCACTTTTTGATATTCTCAAATTAATAGTTTTTTTATTGATTTAAAAAAAATACATTCCAATAATTTTCTACAAAACGGTTGTTATGATTAATTAAAAACTTTTAAATAATGTATATCATTTCTGTGAAACTTCGTATATCTCGTAGGCCTACATATTTTCGTATATTTGAATAACGTTTAAATTTGAATTGGTTTGAAAAAAATATTTTTCCCATATATCCTCTTCTAGGTCTCATGTTTTTTTTTCAAGATTTCGTTATGGTTTATCTCAAAAGCGGTGCTACCGATTATACCTATACAGTATCGATTTAGATGATGAAAAATGTGTATGCCAGAATTCAACAGAATTTGTGGTTCCGTTTTGATCTGTGGGGAGAACATAAAAAAAACTTTTTTTCTCGAGTATGTTGTAAAATACTTGGCTTCGCTTATCCAATAATTATTTCGCCCGTACATTATTATCAGAATTTCAGGATTATTATTGTGGTGTGTGCAGGATGTATAAATATATATATATACATGTCTGTAAATCCTTTACTGTAAACGTGGATCCAATGACAATAAAGACTATCTTATCTGAACGCTATACTCGCCCACATTGCATCGATCTCGCTCAGAACCAAGCAAACTCGTTGACATCTTCCACTAACTCCTTTCTCTTTTACAAAAACATCGTGAGCTTACATATTGGTACTCATAATAATATTATTAAAAATGATTAAATATGATTAATAAATATGATTAACATTGATATATGATTATTAATTTAAAAGAAGAAATGAGGTGTGGGGGGAGACACGTGCTCTGTCATTGTAGGTGGATTAGGACGACGAAGAGTATATCACGTGCGTGTCATTCAGGAGATTAGGGTTCGATTCCCGCCTCGGTCGACCATCCTGACAGACATTTTGTTTGCTTCTTTTAGTAGAGAGGTTTCAAGTCTCTCTCTCTCTCTCTCTCTCTCTCTCTCTCTCTCTCTCTCTCTCTCTACATATATGTACACATATATATATATATATATATATATATATATATATATATATATATATATATATATATGAATACATACATTTTCATTGCTTATCTTTTTGGGGAAAGTATGGAAATAATTTCCATGATTAACATCGTTAAAAAAATATCAATACAAAATTGAAAGCATACCCGTGTTTACGTTTGAATAATATCATTATGCTATATATCACACAAATATACGACATATATTCTCTTCTTCATTTACATCATCAGACCCAAAACCAGGCCCTTCCACCAAAACTAGTCAACTAACTGTACTATAGTGCTGTCGTTCGATTCCGACATTTTACCTTGATTCGATGTTTCACATAAGTCTTCAATTGCAGCCGAATGTGATCATCGCTATCAAATTATTGAATTGGAAATCGTAATATTGATACATCGAATTGAAATACGCTATATTCGGTACATTCGATGTCGTACCAATTGTTGATATCGATTGAATATAGTTGATAACGAAAACCAGGCTGTGCTATAGGAATTCCATATCTGTGCGTGTTAGACACGAGAGCCATTGGTTAATTTATGGTCACTGAGAAGTGAACGCCTCAATGCAGCTTTGTTTTCAATAACTGTTTCCGATTTGATTCAATATTTCTGGCATCTATTGCAAATGTCGATATTTTTCAATCAATATTCGATATTAAAATATCGGTATCGCTTGCAAGTTTTTCATATTTAATGGCAACCATAGTGTAATTACATTAAATACCCCTCGTTATACAGGGCGGTGTGATGACCATGGTTAATTCAATAAATCCGCAATATGTGATGTTGTACTTGTATGCAATATGCATGCAATACGTGTATATTATTATTTAAATTAACTTACACCAAAATGTGGAAGCAGCACAAAGACACGTCCACTCATAGCCATACCATGCAAATATATAGTGGCTATAAAGATAACTACGGCGCGTTATCAAGTTCACTTCTAAGTCCTCGATCACCAACAATACCTGCTCGATCGCCAATATACGCCTACTTCAACTGCTCGATCGCCAACAATCCAACTTCTCAATCGCAAACACTAACTTCTCGATTGCCAATACTCTAAATTCCCTATTGCCAACCTCTTACTTCTCTATCGTCAACACTCTAACTCCTCCACACATATTATGCACACTCTGTCTGTATGATACCTTTGTATTTCCTTTATTTATTTTTATTATTCCTACTTGACGCATTTGTTTTACCTGTAAACAAGACTTCGACATCTGTGTATACGTACGGGTAAGTGTATGAATAAATAAACGTTTGTATTCTAAACAACGCAATATTGAGAAAAAAAGGTGTAGGCCATCAAAACTTAAAAAATCACCCAACTCAAAAATCATTCTGACTACCCTAATCGACCTATTAGTAATCTAACCAATTAAACTAACCTAGACTCTCTCCCAAAAAATGCATTTGTAATATTAATGCGACTGTTATTGCTGGAGTTCATGTTGTAGAAAATGGTTAGTTTGGTTGATATATTCCTCTGAAATGTTTATTTTAGAAGCACATCACAACTCTGCGGCTGGATTTGAACCAATAATGACACTATTTTCCCCCTAAATTGAGAGAAAATAAGAAAGCATTATTTCAAATTCGATAACTAAAATGAATTACTCGATTTTGTATATGTTTCTGTACAAACTCGAGTCATGTCTACGTCGTGATTCAGCATCCCTGGACGACAAATAAATCAATGATGATTTCTGAAATTGAGATGACGATATCAAGTTTTCTCTAAAATTAGAAGAAGAAATACTTCGTTATTTATTCAAATCTAGCCCCAGGGTTGTGATGTCCTCTAAATCCTACGCTGCAGTAGCAAACCGAGTGATACGTTGCTCAATCTGTGGATTACACTTCTTTAACTTACTCTTTAGTCTTTCTTTTTCTATTAATTCTTCACAATGTTATATATATTTTCATTGTTTCTTATTATATTCAGTTTTTTAACTGACCATGTTCTTGTTTTCTCATTTGCTGCTTTGTATGTTTTGGTTTGGTTTTAGTATCAATTTGCAATTTGCAGACGATATAAAGTTCAGTCACACTGAAACGTATATCATTAAATAAACACTTATGAGTATATTCACAAAACTATTTCGGTGTTTTTATGTTTTAACTATAGAATTCACGAAAGAAGATGGGAAACTTTTTCTGAACACCACTTTTGAAATTATTGTTCTTCATGCCTTAACTTATCCCAATAATTTTTAGAATTTGTTGAGCTATATCCAACTATTATTCGGGGTGGTAAGATCGCCTTTGTGGTGCCTCCTTCAAACGATCCTAAACTTCATCCTTTGCCTCCATTGAGAAACAATGATTTTACGTCAAGTTTCGATGGTGAAGAATTCACGAGATTCGTGCGTACCGACGCTACGGATAAAATAATTGCATTAACTGTGTACTTTGCCAGTACTTTGAGCAACTTTTCTTTGCCTTGAAAGACAGCATTATCTGAAGTCGACTCCAGCGCTGCCTGACGAGAGAAATAAGATTGATGGTTCAGAGAAAAACCAATATCGCTTACATGGAAGGAAAACATAAGTTGGTCTTTACTTTGACGATCTATTTTCATTAGGTCATATCTACGACTTGCAGGCATTATTCATAATAATGTTTGTTTTCCCATTCGGAATCTCGATTCAATTATATTTAGGCCAACAGTTGTTTCCAATTCTAGGCTGAAGATGAATTAGTATCAAGTTATCGGTTATTGGTTATTGAAGTAACTGCTGTTTCATGACTTGAAAGACACCACAACCTTAATTGGAGCTGGATTTTAATGAATAATGATATACTAGTTTTCCCCCCCAATTTTAGAGAAAACTAGAAATCATCAGATCAATTTACGAAATTATATTGAATTTATTTGTCCTCCAGGACCCTCCATGACGCCTTTTCTGATCATGACGTACGTCACGTAGACCCTAAGCATATTACTCATTTCTGTTCATGCTTCGATACAAAATAGGATAATGCTTAGGATAACCATGTTTATGATTTCTGAGATTGAGATGATGATTTCCAGTTTACTCGAAAAATAAGGAAACAAATCGCGTCATTCATTCCAATCTAGTCTCAGGGTTGTGACGTCCTTTAATGAAATTGTGTAATGTAATTTCATGAGTAATATGTAAATTGACATGAAAAATATGACGCCAAATTCACTAACGACTTCGATGCAGAATGTAACGTAAAAAGCACTTGAATGATTCATTTTTATATATAATGAAGACATGAGCAACTACAGGTTTCAGTACTTGTCCTGATTTCAGATAGTCTGAAATTAATGCCGTCCCCGTGTCTAATTCAGCCACCCCCGTTGCTAATTCATCCAACCTCCAAGGATAATTTAGTCGTCCCGGTGAACAAATCAGCCTCCATTGTGGTTAATTAAGCTAAAGTAGCTGAAGACAGGACTGAAATCAAATCGAGCGTGGGTTCGAGTCTCGTATAAGGGATAGATTTTTGTGAACATCATTCCGCGCACCATTCACCTCATCCCACTAGTTCGTACCGCCCAATAACATAATATTAATGAGTCGTTAAGCCACAAGAATCGATTTAATCTCGGAAATAATGATAATTACCAATTTTGTGAAAAGTACTGAGTTAACTCTCCAGATAAGCTCGGTTCCGCGTCAGCTGAGTCTGGTCTTGATAAGCCGATGCCAGCTATTGAGAGTCGCGGAAGCGCGAATAAAATCCTCGCATTTGTTTTTTCACGCCTCAGCTTCTTTGTTTTCCCGTGAGTTGCTTGGTGTGATCAGAGCGTGACGTCACAGTAGCTAATCTACCGTGACAGTGATGCCGCTGCCGCAAGGGGGAGGAACCTCACCGCCGGGCAAGGGTATGTGTGCGCTCAACAAAAACTTGATGTGTAATTTATAGGAGGAAGTATAGAGACATGTGGACAAGACCCACATACACCATACACGCATACCAGTGTACCACGTACACATACACATACCACATACACATAATACATTCAGCACATGAAACGATGTATCACTTCTTCTTTTAACCAGTTTGAAACAAAACATTTATATTCATTAGCTTTCAATAGCTTCATGTTTAACCACCAGTAGATTATTATAATGGTATGATTTTGAAACTGCTTAAAAATTGCGACCTCCCCCGGGAGTCGAACCCGGATTTCCAGATTGCCGGTTTGATGCGTTAACGCGTACCCAAAAACAGCAGTATAAGCGAAATTGACTGTTAACTGATGCTCAAAATCAGCAATAGGCTATACTCAGTTTCAAAAAGAGACAATGTACGATATCATTATTTTATGCCATTCAAATTGAATATTGGTAAGAACTTTCGATTTCGAATTTCTAAAGGTCGTAGAAGAGATCATCGATAGTAATAGTATAATTAATTTTCCAACATTGGATCAAATTTGATGAAAGGAAATCACATTTTGATGAAAAGAGGCCCCATTCGAACGTAAAATGGATTCCCTTTGCTGGGTATATAATGCCTAATGTAATACGTATATATAAGCCTTGGCTTTCAGGATCATCAGTAGTATAAGACCTTTGAGCTGGATGCGTCCCGAACTGAACTTAGAAAATATTCACATCTATGAAAGATCCACATTACTAGCATGTGTTTAATACAGTGGTTCATTGTACTCATAGTACAAGATCTATGACAGAGTGTGTAATGCAGTGAATATACTCCTATTCTACCCCATTAATTACCCAACCAAACAAGGGTTAACGCGTCGATCAATAATCCCACCATATACAATCGATTAGCTTAATTTATCCCTCGATAACTTACTCGTAATTTAGCAAATACACACACACACCAGTTCATCCCTCCGCTCGACGTAATCCTGTGGCCTGAGATGTTCTATCTGGACGTTGCTCAACAACCCAAGGTTCCGTGTTGCACGCTCGATGGGATCTATTCCCTGATGACGGGGGAAGGTAGGGAGACCGGGAGGGGGTTGTTTGGGAGCTTGGACACTGTGCAAGTACGAGTATTACCACATCTGCTCCTGGCCTCGCCCTCGAGCGTTACATTACCTGATAACGTATAACAGTGTAGCATGCTGGTTTTCAATGACTGCGAAATCGCTATTGCACGCCGAAGTTCTTGCCGTTTTGAGAGTCGTTTTACTACGCCAACTTATTATACTACTCGAGTGTATATGTTCGATATATATTTCAAGTCGGTATAGATGTTTTCATTGGTCCAAGTCTGAGAAACGAACCATTTCCACCGCTTTCGTGTTATTGTGTTTTGTTCATCTTTCGTCGCACTCTTCACCGATTGGTCGAATTTTCAAGATGTCAGAAGAAGTGGTGAAAAACTCGTTTTGCGGAAGAGATTTCGCGTTCATGGAAACATAGCATTATCCTATAGTTGTACTTGACGACCACGATACTAGAGAGGGTTGGGGGAGGGGAGAAGGGGGGGAGCGTGTTGTAACAAGTATGTCCAATTAATTTCATCAAAGAAAACGCCATGAGTACCAAGTGGATTAGTGAGCATGTTGGAAAACATCCAGCATATGAAAGCGAATCTACCAACAAAGATTCATGATTGCATTCCAGTGAGATAACGATGGACAGACTTCTAATACTCGCCCGAGTCGTTACAGCATCACCAAGTCGACGTGAGATAACAAGATTTCACGATTTAAGAGGGTTGGACTTGGCGAAATTATATATTTTCGAACCGTACATGATTGATCGAAAGATGCTGATAAATTCTAATAACAGGAAGCACAGCTCCTATTATTAACCGTAAATTTTAATATTTAAAAAATGTTAAAAATAATGTTTTTCAGCTGAAAGCTATAAAAAATTATCAAAATTATATGTTGAATATTCTCCACTTATACCATCTCGAAGATTTTAAAAATATCTGTTCTTCTCTGTTATTGGATCTTCGATATCTTATAAGTAGGTATAACGTTTGAAAGCCATCATGAAAAAAACTGATATTTGGTTGAATCGACTTCCATCCACTCTTAATCACAATTACTATTCCGTCACTGTTTAGCGTTCATACAGACGATCCAACATTGCTTCGATATCCGCTAAAGTTACTATATAGGTCAGGGTGATTGGAATCAATCGGCGTTCAGCCACAGATTTACCACCATATCATTGCTTGAAGAGTCAGCCCTCGTGAACCGCTAACAAAACGCATCACATCACATCACGAGCACACATAGAGACAGACGCCCCCCGTGGCTCATTTAGCTGAGACAGAGCTTTATAAATTCGAGTCGAGCAGGGCGTGGGTTCTAGTCTCGCATAATACAAGGGTTTTTGTTAATGTTCTTTCAACCTTTCATCAGGTCATTGTTCGAATTTCACATGCATATTTGTATTCCCAAATAATCTAGCTGTTGGTGGGACGTACTAAGCCAGATTGAAAAATCATTCGAAATCAGTCTGAAAATTGATGATGGTTTTTTTCGCTCATCAGATGATGAGTGATGTTCACAAAAACACCCTGGGAGACTCGAAATCTCGGTCGATTTGACTTCAGTTTCTAAAGCAGTGCTTTAGCTGAATGAGTCACGGGGGTGACAATTTGTGAATATGTTCTGTCGCGTTTCTGTCTAATTTTCTATGAATTTTGGTTCGTCTATTATTAATTATTGAAAACAATACAAAACTGGTTAATATGTAACGATACAAATAACTTCGTTTGACTAAGTTCTTTGAAGTGTATGAATGCTGAACTGTCCCTATGTATATGTGCAAGTATACCAGCAGTATATACCTATAAGTATTTGCCACTGTGGTATTCCTCTATATCACATTTTCCATAATTAATTGGAAATAATTAGCGTCCAATAGGAGGAGGATTGTGTGAACATGGATACGGTGTGGTTAATTCTGGGCTTTTCGTTTGATAACATGTATCTGTCAATATTCATATAGTCCAGTAATAATACATTATTGAATTTGGTTCCATTAAAAACCATGCTACACATGACGTAGGAAGAAATTGATATAATAGTGAGCTTGATTCGAACATATTATATATATATATATATATATATATATATATATATATATATATATATATATATATATATATATATATATATATGTCAAGTCACAATTGGACATAAATACAGTAGAAAACCAGTAGGACTACTTGATGGAGTATGGAGATGGCCACGCCCATGGTTCACAGCCAGGATGATCGCATGGCATGTTTAGAAATACACAAATTATGGCAGTGGATATTGAGTACACGTGGCAATTCCGGCAGACGGCGTTTAGAAGGGTTGAAAGTGATTTGAGTACAATTGTCAATACCATTATTTCTAGTTCATGTACACACCCTGATTTGAGTAATTCCATCGATCCAATCAAAGTTTTAGTCTCACAAAATTTACATCTATTCGGGGTATACTTATATGAAATTTCAATAATGGATTCATTCACAATTCAAACAGTATTAATTTTTTATCTGATTTTCACTCCATACTTCATTGCCTGAATTAGTATAATAGACAGAGCTATGGAACTTGTAAGATTTAAGTATTTTTACATCTTATACGCGAATGATAATATTAAAGACGAAAGTATACCTTAGATAGATTGTTTCAGTCCTATGTGCTACGCAATGTTTTTTCTTATGACGAAATATTACAAAGAATTTTAACGTGAAAATATTTCTAAGAGGAAGAACGGTTTGAGGTGGAGAAAAGAGTGAGAGAGGGAGGTTATTTCCAGGAAAATAACTATGAGGAGGAAAAGGTACAAGATATAGGCTTGCATTAACAGCCCTGTTCGAATCCACGAAAGAAGGTCTTCTATACAGTATAAATATTGTAACAACTTCGGCAATTTCGAGAATCTCGATGCAACTCTGAACGTTCAACGTTTCTGAAAGATGAAGTTTTTTTTCGAATCTTGAAATAATTCCCTACAAATACCACCCACACAAACATATATATATATATACACATATATATATATATAAATATATATATATATATATATATATATATATATATATATATATATATATATATATATATATATATATATATATATATATATATATATATATAATATAAAGGTGTGTGACATTAGTGTTTCATGTTTGCAGACGACATTCGCATTTCGTACACACAAGAAAGTTACACAATGGTATTTCTACACACACCCGCTGACTTCTTCAAAGTGAACTTTCGATCTAAAAAGATTACAGATAGCTAGTCCGTCCATATTTATGTGATCTTTTCGCATGGGCATTCGATTAAGGAATGTTATTTGAGAATAACACTGGATCGTAAAAAGTCAACCCTCCGGCAAGAAGAAGCGATATGGAGATCCCGAATGGTTGATCTATTACCTCGGACCTCCATTATGATATTAGATTGGTGTGAGTTGGGCTCGAATTGAGATCAGGAGGATACAAGGAGGAGAGGGGGGGGGGGAACGGAAAACCCTTCACATGAATTTGATGCGACGAATACAAACGGTAAAAAAAAGGAAAAAAAAAGAGGAAGAGAGATCGAAGGAAACAAATACAGTGAAAGGCTGTTAATTCCAAGAATCCATATTTTCCATCGCCTCAAACTAAACTCAGTACCACCAACTTTGGAAAATATAATTTTTCAATACATTATTTGTTAGGGTGGGTATTAACAAATAACACTAAAGACCTACTTCCTTCGAATGTAAATTTACTACAATCGTATGACCATGACAGTAAATTTAATTGGAGAAGAAGAAATAACTATTGTCGTAATTGCCAAATAGTTTGGAGAAATTTTAATATGAAAAAAAAATCCATTTTTGGTATCTAAACCTTATCTGAAACATGTTGAGCTTTGTTAATTTATATTGATGACATGAAAAAATTCTGCTAGACCGAAAAGGGGCCTTTCCCGTTTAACTACGCGATAACAGGCCATTGCACATGATTAGTTTTCATATTGCATTTTCTTTCCCATACTTCTGGAAACCGATTAATATACCATGTTTATCTATTCCTGTATACCATTCCTGTACCTTGTGACTGTCGTACTCCTATATTCTATTCATGAATATGTAGGTAATTAAAGATATGGGTCAGTCTCTTACGACAGTCACAAAGTACAGACATGAGGCCCCTCATATTTTTGTTTGTTTCGTTTGTGTGGGTCCCCTAGCTAGTTCTCAGAATGTCTCGCTAAATTGATGTGGTACAGTGACACAAAACCTGAGTAAAAATTAAATGAAAAAACGATTTCAAAGTCAGAACCGAAAACAAAATGCACCCGGTGGGATTCGAACCTGTTCCCTGACATAAGAGGACGCACTGTCCAGTACGTTTTGAGTTGTGTGTTGTAAACGTACAAAGTTGTTGATATTGCACTATGATAGGTATCCTGTGTACTTCAAAATGACGTCACGATTTGACCCAGGTTGTACAATTTGGGCCACCTATTTTGTAAGAGCTATATTTCACATTTTTTCAATAGTGCTTATAACGACCTCACCAGCAGCTAGATTTTATGGGATTCTAAAGACTGAGGGATAATTAATAAACTTGAAACGTTGAAAAGATGTACTTACAAGATGTTTTTCAACCTGTTACCCTCTCGATTTATCGTCTCAAGCTGCATGTGCCTTAGCTGAATGAGCCACCCAGAGGCAGAAAAAGCCACTACGGGGAGTTGAATGAGCCACGGAATGGCTGAAAGAGCCACCGGGGGCGGCTAAGGACTATTATTAGTCATGGCAACTCCCCAGACCTGGCACCTCCACCCATGTTAACCGCGTGGTCGATATGTTTTCAATAACGATATGTCATCAATACCCCCCTAATGTGTTCAATCAATCATCTCTTGTCACAGTCGTGGTCATCACATCAAGCCGCATTAGGAACACACACTGAGCCTGGGAATACCGGACATCACGGGGGAGGGGGGGGGAGGCTCTTCTGTTGCGACACGAGCATACTATTGACTCTCAAATCATCAGAATTAAATAAACCTGTCTGATTCGTCCACAAAACGTCATGTCGACCAGTGGGGTTGGCAGCGCCCTTTGTCCACCCCCCCCCCTCCTCAATCCATCACCAGACTTGTCAAGTTGACAGTCACTTCTGATCGGCGGACTGCTAGTGTAACACGGCCACACCAGGGGCTGCTGTGCCGCAGACTATTCAGCGGAACATCAGTTGCGTGGTGATAACTTTCGAACGGTGTGAGATATCAAGAGAATCGAATACCGGGAAAGACAGATTATTTCAATACCTTCAAAATGGTATAAGTTATAGATATTCAATTCATATCGCATGATAATCAAACTTTTAGTTGTCAAATAAAAAAATAAAAAAAAATTACAATATTTTCGACAACAGTTTTTGGCAATGTATGATTCACAATACAAATTGAACTTGATTCACTATGCAAACAAAACTGATAGATCCCACAATTCACCCTCTTGTTTCTTAGCTTTGGAGAGTCTGCATTAGATTAGAATTATAATTAGCACATATCCATATAGTTATAATCCAAGGTACGGTATATATAAGTCCATACAGCATATACATCGTACAGTTTTAGGTATTCATAACTCTTCAATTGAAAGTGATAGTTGTGTCGATATGGAATTTATCGAAAATTGATTATTACCGCATCGGAAACCTAGTATAACTTAATCGAACCTCAGTAATGAAACAAAAAGGTAGATGATACGGGGGAACGTTGGAACCTTGCATGGAACCTTGCAATAAGAATTCCAATCGAGCTGTCCTCCGTATAGCTCAGTCAGCTAACTGCTGAGATACTGCTGAGGACTTGGACAATGAAGTCACCGTTGGGCGTGGGTTCGAGTCCAACATAAGGCATGGGTTGACGTAAACGTACTTTCACTTATCATCACGTCATCCTTTCTTCATCATCAGTTCATTCGTACCCCCAAATAATTAGACTGCAGCCTCTGTCACTGTTCGCTTCTTGAACAGATTGAACAGATTGAAGCGTATCGTAGATTGAAGCGTATAATACTCCTGCTAATTCTGATGCATGAGTCTCTTCAGAGCTACAGAAACATGGGGGTGAATTGTTGGATTTTTTAGGTCTAGGTCTGCGTGGCGATTGAAGTTCAAATCTTATTGTGAATCGAATTATTGTGATCTTCAACGTGCACTTGGTTGAGTCGTGAACTGTTTATCGGATTTGCGTGAGATATGTTCTACAAAGATGACTTCAATATAGACAGAAGAAATGCTCCGCGAAAAATTCGCGAAAACACATACATCCGTCTGTCTGTTTTTATGCATGAAAAGTTGATGAAGTAGCTAACTGCAAGTAAACGCTGAGCTAAACGAATCGTTAGACCTGTAGTGAGTAGCATATAAGAACTAGAGTGCAATGTGTACCGCGATAACAGCACATTTTGGTTTGTAACAAAGCTAATAAAGCTGCTTGCGCATTTCTGGAACGCTGTTGTTTATCTAACAGTACGATATCTATAATTCACGATATTTATGATCAAACATCCCTTCATAATATTACAATGGGCCGAAGGACTGGGTGAAAAATGATTTTTTGTTGTTATGAATATTGATCAAGAATAAAATGTCTAAAAATATCGAATGTTGTGTGAAGCAAGGTATGCTTATTCAACAAACGCCATCGTATTTCATTTGTAGTCAGGTAGAATCATTGTTTTCCTTTACATACTCGCTCTTTCTATCGAGATGAACAATGAATAGGCCTATATATAGCTGACAGATTTTAATTGAATTTTTCACGCATCACAAAACGCAAACATTGTTTAACTTGTCAATGTTATACATTTATGTATTGCTCTCATATTGAAATAATCAGAAGTCGAGCAGTGGCTATAGGCCTACACCTAATCCAAATACCGTGAGCAGCCAGCGCTCCTATTCATACGAAAATCCAATATTTCTAATATATCTCATAATCATCGTGAAAAGTTGAAAGTTATTGATGAAACCAGCAAATCATGCAACCGCTCGAGGAGGATTGGTCAACTCTATTGAAAATCAACTGTCGTAAAACTCGACTGACCTAAAAATCGACCGACTGCACTAAAAATCAACTGTCCTAAAAATTAACCGACCCAAACGTCTATCCCTTGAGCAACTTGTAAGCAAGTAGAAGTGGGCAGTTTGACTCCTCCTCTTCACACATTGTGACCACCCATTAAATGTTCGATAAGTTGATGGTCAAGGTTAGGTGGGTAAGATTTGTGTCAAATTACTTTTTTGAAGGGGAGGATCCAAACCTCCCATTTCAACTTCTGTACATATTGCTCACGAATTGTGGAAGTTTAGGTCAGTTGGTTTTTAGAAGGACCTATATACAGTTCATTTGTAAGACAGTTGGTATTACAGGAGAATCGTGTTTTAGATCTCTCGGTTTCTAAGAACAGTTTGAATCTTCTCAGAAAGAGATTGTAGTACGCAATAAGATTAGTGGCCACTCAAAATGTGTTTTCTTTTGAAATTAAATAACACCTATATACATAATTTACCGCTATTGTTCTGAGTGAGATGTGACAGATCGCGGACCCATAATTCAGTCGATCTAGCCATATCAAAAAGCACCCTGAAAAGCATTTACTCACATTAAAAACGTACTAAAACTAACCGACGATTCATCGACACTCCACATACAGTCTATGGAAAAAAATTATAACGGTAAAATACCGAGTAAAATACGCATAAATATCATTTTATTCTCAATTTTAGTAACCACTATCTAATGTGACCGCACTTGTACAATATCTGCTGGTTTTATTGCTTCAATGTCAGTAAAAAACTGAAAATTATTCGGGATACGCTCTAATGTGACTCAATCGACCACAAATAAAGTAATCTACTATACTAATAATACTCTATATGCCTGTGAGTGGACACATAACACTCCACGTACGTGCACACGCAGTCTGTTTTGGAATCAGAGAGAAAAATAATATGCGTATAGAACAGATTCAATTTTAAAATGTAATTTTCGAAAAAAACATTTCATGTTCGACCTATCAAGAGTTTGGTCATAACTTGAAATATTGTCATCCGGGAACAATATGGATACTTTCGAATAATAACCTGCTAATGCCTCTGCGATCACACTTGTTGTCCACTGAACACTCAGGTGAAATATTCCAGTCTCTTTTGAAATAATCCAATGAAATGTTTGACGAATGTAAATGAGTTCGGTGGGAAAATACGCAGATGGATTTTATTCAGCAACATTATCCCTCAGGACTCGGGACTCGGGAGATACATGATCGCTTGAGAGTGTGGTGGGCCAATTGTAATGTAACGGGAATCCGGTGGTACAGAGGCCTGTATTGCGCACACGCACGTCAGATGTTGGCATGCAATCCTAACAATTGGATGTAGGCCTACAGTAACTAATGGTTAGGTCTGATGAAATAGAAATTATGAGGGGTGAGGGTGGGGGGAAGGTTGAAAGCTTTTATTTTTAGATCCAGTTATATAAACCCTTACCCATGCTATATTAATTGCATAAGTTGGTAATTGTTCGAAACTAATCTAAAAGTACGATTAAATTTAATTAAATGTGATGATTATGTTTGAGGGAATAGTTGAAATGGTTACAAACAAATGTAATAAATTTCGAAAGTGAAAATTTCAATAAAATTGGTCTATATAATGGAATGGAATGACGATAATTTATTACGACATGACCGAACAAGTATACGTGAAATAATTTTGAATAATTAACATATAGTCGAGACTATACAGTAGGGAGCTCAACAAATATTAAATGTGAGGAAATTAGATAATTATATTTGAGTTGCACAAATACCTTTTCATACAACTAATTTAAGCCTGAAATGAAAAAGAATGTTTGACACATTTATTCAATGAGTTATTGGGTGGTTTCTTATTCTGTAAGGACAGAGGATCAAATCTTTTCTCGTGTTTTGTTTTTTTAAATTGTAGTTTGGTCAATAAGATTACTGGAATGGGTTATTATATTTGTAAATCATAAAATCGAGCTTCCCAAATACATACATAAACCATAAAACCTGAACTTCTTGGCGAAGAGAAGCGTATTTATGAACAACGAAACCAAAATTCAATGTGAAGCGAAATGTACTCTTTGAGTCATTGAACCCACAGGGGGTCGGTAAGCCAACGGAACCCTCATACATCCTGGGATGAACCAACAAGTCAGTACCTACCTCCAGGATCTCGTCTCCGACACGGATGCTGCCCGTCTTGGACGCGACGCCGTTGGGATTGAGGCCGACGACGAAGACAGCCATCCGGTTCCGGTCCTTGTGGCCGGCGATGCTAAGCCCCAGGCCATGCAGACCTCGCTCTAGCTGGACCATCAAGACACTCTCGCCCAGAGGCCCGTACTTCTTCTTCACCTTATCTGGAACAACAGAACACGTCGACTAAGAACTGGAAGGCTTTTTAAAATCTAAGTTCTGATATCCATAGATATACGTTATAAAAGTAACGTCTACATTGATAGCGATCATGACACAAACATGTATGAGCAAGATTACATAATATAAGGAGTGAGGACACATTGCTCCATGACAAACTACCTGACAATGTTAAAGCAAACAACAACTCGGAAGTTTTTTTTTCTAGGTAAACACATATCTGTGTTTTAACCGTATTAGAATTTTCATATCTCATTCCATTCAAAAGTTATCGCCAATAAAAACCGATATTTCTAAAATGGACTCTCCAATAGCACATCTTGCACTGGGACTGAAGGACGCAAAATCACATTCAAATCAGCCGCATGCTAATACTATCATGCAGTGTATTAATCACAACTTTCAGTTTAGTTCATACTGAAAGTTTACTATTAGTTGTTTGCTTATGGTCCTGATGGTCAACTTCAAATTTATTTCACTTATATTGGTTTAACGACGCACTGTATTGATGACTAAGATCTATTGGCGTCGGTGAATGATGATTGAGATGTGGGAAGATGAGACGAGAGGTTATTTTAACGAATAGTAGATTGATGGAGATCGGAGATGTATAATTTTATCCACCACCGATAGGATAGAAGATGCGCGCGCCTTTTCTTCCAAGTCGATACAAATGACATTAAAAGTTGCTATAACGTCGATACCAATAGTAGAGCATGGGTCTAATTAAACACGAGGTCCCATTAAAGACACACTATAGACCCTGGCGTATTTCTACGTCGATTGAAGATTTAATTAGTTAAATTAAAAGAATGATCAAATATAAAAACAATTTTGCTAACGAACATGTAGCAAGTGCTGATGTTGATGAATTATGTTGATTTCAAAAACGTTTTGAAGTAAGAAATTCATTATTTGACTGTTTTGTCCGTAATTGCCCGAAGAAATTCCATTCGTACTGATATTTTGTGTACGGCATTCTTATAGGCTTGCATTCTTATTTAATTCTTACTTCAAAAAAGTCTTCAATCCATTCATTCTTCCAAATTGATCGATACATTATTCTGACCGAAGGAAAGAAATACAAACGGAAATACAAACATGCAGACCTAATTGCATTATCTTATCATTAGAATAAATGGATACAAAATTGATAGTTTCATTGGATTGGTATAGGTGCATGTGATAGGCCGAAATTTGCTGTTTCCTCAAAGAAAAATTCCTTCCCAACCAGGATCGAGAATATGTAGTGCATTCAAACAGGAGAACAGTGATATGATGACAAAGTAATATTTCTATCTCTCTTTGAACTGGTCTTTAGGATAACTATTAAGTTTCAATTATCTATATTTAAGATGATGAAAAAAAAAGATGACTTTTAAAAAATTATCTAGATACAGATTTTCATTTTATTTTATGTTGACCCAACCAACAGCTATATACGAGGATACGAATGGGTGGGTGATAATGAAACGACGAAGTGATGATGGGTGAAAGAAGATAAAGAATAATCACCCAATGTATTACTTCTATGGATAATTTTTTTTTTTCGCAAATTCGGTTAGCCTGCTGAGTTTTTTCCGACCAAGTAAGTCACGTCTACTATAGTAGAAAGTCTGCGGAAAATTTCTGACTCCACGAAAAAAACCGGTACGAAAAAAACCATGCAACCGTGTTACTATGACAATATTCACTCTGGCCCGCGCCTGCGCATTGAAGAATTCGCAACCACTGCTCATATTGCTTCTAGAGCCACTGTCGAAACTATTATAATGGAATTGAAAAATAACTTACTATAATTATGTAAGTTCAATTCAACATCGAAATTACTATCCAGATTAAGAAGATGATAATACATAACCAATTATCTGGATATTCTGATCTGGACAGGTGAGAACACTGGCAAAGAACTGAATCCAGCTATAATTCTGTAAATCCATGCAGCTAATACCATAAGCCGCTTCATACACCTTCTCCTCCCCCCCCCCCTCCCCTCCCCTCCCACCGTGCCGTATGTTGATAATGTGTATGCTAATCAACCCATGAGACGTCGCACGCCTTTTGCCTGTCAACTCGGGTAACTTGCAATGGGTTAAATTGAACTAGATCTGGTCTGAAGCGACGAGAAAACGTGACACTGAGAAACTGAGATAGCAGCACGGCTTTAGAACATCCAAGTTCAGTTAATTCGAATGTATTTATCCAGCTTCCACGAGATGCACTCTCAAGACCGTACTTCTTGTAATAAAAAAATGATTTTCATTTCATTTTGTAACTGAACGAAAAAATCTAGGATTACGCTGATACAGAATTTTGATAAAGTACACGTTCTGAACTCGGCGCTTGATTGATTATGATATCGTTTGAATTCGCCTCGAACGCCTGCTCGCTCTTAAGGGATTTCGGTGTATACGTCAATGTCACGTCACTTAATACATGCCGTTGTCGGAACGGTACTACCCGCTCGTGAATGATGATGACGTTTCTCCGAAATGAAACCGATTGCCACGAATAAAGCTCTACTAACGTACACCTCCGAGCGATCACGTGCATCAAAACGATACCTCGGAGACTCCGACGACCGAGCCGATCTACACAGAAGATACGAGGAAGGAAACTTCGCCACGTTTCACTTCACGAGTCGTTCTAGGAACGGTTTTGGAAGAAAACTAGAAAAGTTTGAACATTTGGCGATGATGATGGCTCCGATAGAAGTCTATTCACACACATACATGCTCTCTCTCTCTCTCTCTCTCTCTCTCTCTCTCTCTGTGTCTCTTTACTCTCTCTCTTTGACGAGGTTTATGACGACATTATTCGCACTGTCATGCGCTGTACCCACGCCCTCTGGTTGTTGAACAGCTTCCAAGAGATGCGACCGGCTTTCTGATAGGGTGGCTATAAGCTATGGCTAAAGAAGCGACTTGATTACAGCTGAGAAGTAACCGAAACACGGGGACCCGACGTATTAATATATCTACCTCTCTTTAAAATAAAGTCGGTGGTATAATTTATAGAGGAACAAAATGAGATGAGTACTTTGGTTATATTTATAGATAACTACATGGATATGCAACTCATGCCTATTCCTAATGCAGACTCACCACAGCTAGGAAACTAAAACATGAGGGTAAATTATTGTTGAATCTTTCCGTTCTTCATGGTGATGGAAGTTCAATTTATATTATGATTCGCATTGTTATGATCCTCGACATTTACTAGTCTACCTAATCTACTTTCTCCAATGTGTGCGAGTTACGATATAAAAAGCAGACGCCAGTGTGGACAGAAAGAATAATGCGCAAAAATTATATGAACACGTATTTTACCTCCTGTTTTCAAACATAAAAAGGTTATAAACTAAACGCTAGACGCGTACCACACTAACTAAGGAACTAGTGTAATTCGTAACACCATATTTTTTATGCCTATCCATAATATACCTATAATTCAAGGTATAAAGCAGTGCCTCAGCTGCCTGAGCCAGTCGAGCGTGGCTGGAAACACAAGTATGTGAGAGTCTATAGATCATCTCAATAGAGCACTTCCACGCGTTCATCCCCCGTTTCTGTTGAACGAGATACGATCACAAATAGAGGGGGTGAAGATGAAGTCGTAACATAGATCTTCAGAAAAGATAGCATAGATGCTATGTGGCGGGGGAAAGGGGGAGGGGGAGGGTGGTTTAAAGAACAGATAAAACTTTCTCCTCCATTGTCGGAGATATGAAACTGTCACCCTATAGATAGACTGATAGAAGATATGATCGAATTTCAAGTTGTGCGATGGTATAGGGAATGGACTGATAATACTGCATATACGGCAAGATGAGAGTCGCAAAGAAGTACGACGATGTCGGTGATTTCTTATGTACTTGTACATAGGTGCGTAGGTACTTGGATTTGCGTGGGGAGATGTGTGTCAGGTACATTAGAGGGGGGGGGGGGGCATTTTCCACAAATACCCCCTCTCTTTCTACGCACCTGCTTGTAGATCTATAAACACCATCGAGAGAATAAGGACAAAAATAATATTACAAAATCTGTAGAAATTTATAGAAAATGTCTGTGACTAAAGCTGGCCTTCCATGAACGCGGTATTCGCTAAGCGTTTTTTTTTCAGCCGCCATGTTGAAAAACGACCAATCATTGACGATAGCGGCGCATGGCGGCACGGTATCCGAGCTAAAAAAAACGCTTGGCGAATTCGCCAAGTGAATACCGCGTTCATTGAAGGCCAGCTTAAACCATTTTTTAACGGTCTTACAAGACTCAGTTGTATTTCTACTTCCTGTTTTTTTCCAGTCCCACAACATTTCGAACCGATATTACCTTTTTTCCAACCACAATCCAGAATGCCACTGAAATAAGATGGAGTCTTTTGGTCCGAAATCGTTCGAGGGAAAGATGGTTCAAGTTCAACAAAAACGGCATAAACGAATTTTGGCAACTGTCACATGACACATGCACTGCAGGATTTGACATCCAATCATTGCATCCAAAAGCTGGTACTGACAGTTTGATTCTTTGGATTCAAAGGAACCGTAGGTATGCAAAAGTTGATCAGTAAATACAAAACAGTCGTATGAGACATTGTAGACGAAACCCGTGCCCGAAGAATTGTTGTCCGAAATCGTACCTTATGACAAAAAAAAACATGGGAGGAACGGAAACCCTGCTTAATCGTAATGCTCGTCCAAAACACCACAGTTTCATACAGAAATATCAATGGTATTTGTGTTTGTTATGTTGCTAGACGAACCTACTTCTTTCGTGGATGATTACAATCATAGGCAAGAGATAATTAGTTACACCATCTGGGCATTCACGCAATGTTGAAATGAAACTGACCCCAATACTTTATCACCACTCTCTTCTAACCCCCTCACCTCTGAAACCAGTAGTACCTATGCTGTTCGCTAAAAGGTGCTACAGGTATCCTGGATTGTGCTGCTATGCCTATAGCAGTCACTCACCAGGGCCGTTCCTTCAGTGGCGAGCATAGGTACTATATTACAGACCTAGGCGAGATACATGGAAGTGTGAACGGGGATTTAATCTTCTGTAGCCATAAGAGTAGACTGTCTCGATAGTATGTCTGTCGTCTATAGCACAACGAGCGTGCGATGTCGAACGAGGATCTCATTCTCAGGAGACAATGAGGATATAAAGCAGATGCAACAAAGTAATACCACACGATAGGAAGAACCGACGGCGAATGTTTTTTTCTCTGCACCAAAGCTCTTGGCACTGAATTTGAGTCATGCAGAGGAAAAGATAGGGAATATCAGCACACACGACCGCATTGAATTAAAGGTTATAAGCTTCCACGCTTAATGTGTATGCTTATAGCTGTTTGAGAAAATGTCAAATACGCCAAGTTATATCATATGCATGCAGTGTTTGAATTGGGAAAGGGGGATTTTAGGGGATGCCACACGACAAAAAAAAGTAATGGTCACTTACACTATTCCTTTCAAGATGAAATTTTGGTTACCCCCCCCCCTCCCCCTCTGTAATTTACAATTTTTCGTATATATAATACGCATTTTCAATCATGTGGGTCCAAGAACTGAAAACTTAGACGTTTATCAGATGCCTGTGGCCTCTGTCATAATAATTACCGGTATTTCTTTTTATATATTTATTATCTTCATTTTAACATTATTTACAAGTATATGATCAAAACCATTGTTAAAATAGTGTCGGTTTATTCGTGTAATGTGTACTCCTATATATAGTCTAGATCACCGTGATTTTCAGTACTAATAAGCGCGGGAATAGAATCATGAATAAGCACTACAAAAACTCAGAAATACGAATGAAAACCCATTAGATTTGAAATTTGTGTTTGTTTTCCTTTTTATGTTCAGTTTTTATCTAATTTTTCACAAGTATAACAAGAGCGAGAAAAAGAGAAAAGCACCATGCCTCCGTGGCTCAGGCAGTTAAGGCACTGATTTGGAAACTGCAAGAATTCGAGTCAGACGTGAGCTCGAGTCCCGCATGGGACGTCGATCGAGCCCCGCATATTTGGAGGGGTTGTTGAGCTTCATTTAAAAAAAAAGATTAAAACACCTTGGCACCTGCCCCAAAATACTTGGCACCTCCACCAACGAAACACGGCACCTCCACCAACGAAACACGGCTCCTCCACCAAAAACGAAGCACTTCCAGAAACATGACTCCTACTATTTTGGGACTTCATTGCTTGATAGGGGAATTGGGAAGCGTATCAGCGAGTACTGCGCATAGCACCGGGGCAGTACAACTTCCACGCCATGAGTTTTAACGACCCTCAAGGCTTGAGACCATTACTTCAAGAAAAGAGGAGAGCTTCTAATCAAATACTTCCAGCTTGACAATAAAACTCTGGATTTTATTACATAAACAAACTTCGGAGTTTTATCGCGTCACGCTCCGAAGATATTATATTGAATCTGATGAATCCTGGTTATCACGTCAAGGTGATACGAATCACTCTTCTGATTGGTTGGACGGACTCCTCATTAAACAACTGCTTTGTCACAGGGAAGTTTCCACGCAAACGGTTGAAGTACCGGAGCGTTCATTCAGGAAGTTAATTAGACCCTTATTGGTTACACGGTTGAAGGAAAGCGGAAAAGAGCCAATCATCTTCCGGCGACAACGACTTTGATGCAGATCCTTCTACACGCTATACGTCATTCCAAAAAACTAGCAGATTCTGATTAACTAACCTTTGACCTCGCGCTTGGGTCTGACACGGTTGCGCATACCCCACGGACTTAAGCTCTGTCGAATAGAAGTGCGATTCATGAACTTGGCTCACTCTTCTATTTATATATAGCCTATTTACGTATATTTGTATATATATATATATATATATATATATATATATATATATATATATATATATATATATATATATATATATATATATATATATATATTACTTCATTCTTTTGAGAAATGTACTGTGTGACGATATATAAATATTTGAACTCAGTGAATTATAGAAACTACTATGAAATATTCAATTGATATGTATACGGTATATTTATCAACTTATTAATATGTATTGATTGATATTCATCAATATGTTCATGTGTGCGTGTATATATATATATATATATATATATATATATATATATATATATATATATATATATATATATACTATATTATATATATATAGTATATATATATATATATATATATATAGGCAAGAAAAAGGTCTTGCAAAAAAAATTGAAAAGACGAGAAATAGAAAAGACGAGAAAAAGAAGGAGGAGAGAAAAAAAGAAAGAAAAAAAAGAAAGAAAGAGTAGGAAGGAAAGATGTAGACCTATTTGGATGGATAAATTGTACATAGATTCATATTTCACATTGCATAGAAAATCAAATATCAGATGGGCACCTTCAGTTTTAGGAGAAAATTGATTTTTGCATCTAAGTCTCATCTGGAACACGTTGAACCATATTGAAAAAGGTGTGATTTGAAGGAATTTGGTGTACTGTTTTGGAATGATAGCTCTGGTAAGTAGTTATTAGTTATCAGAAAACAACAAACAACCCCAGTGCTTCTTTCAGATATAAATTATTCATTACAATTTTTGTAAATTTGTAAATTTCCAAAATTCCAACAGTCGTAACAATGACAATACAATGAAATGGAGAAAGGTAACTTCCAATAAGGGTCGTTCGGTGACTGCCAGGGGCGTCAAATTTGAGGGGCGCTATCGGCGCACATTTGTAACATTCTATTAATAATAATATGCCATAAATCGTATTCTATTTTACTTGTGCATTATTGGGTGGAGAAAATGTTATCATTCGAACAGCATTGTTATCGAAAGACATAGATTTTTCTTGGATCAGCCATTCAGCAAAACTAGCTCTCACCACACTAAAAATTCATGAATTCCAGAAATTTCGTCCAATTCCCAAACCCGTAGAATCGTATTTAAAAAGATAAATTCACAAAAATTTCCCTGCGGGGCTTGGTTCCTCCCTCACTCGCATTCACTTTCACTATGCGCATATAGTTTTTGGGGCTCATAATTTAGTCCTTGCCCGTGGCGCTAAAATGAGCCAGAATGACCCTGCAGTTACAATAACTATGTTTGGCAAATATCAGTTGGGCACATCTAGTTCTTCAAAACAATTAATTTTGTCATCTAAATCTTATCTGAAACACGTTAAATCGTGTTAAAAAAGGGTAATTTAAAAAAAATATATATATATATATATATATAGTATATATATATATATATATATATATATATATATATATATATATATATATATATATATATATATATATATATATATATATATATATATATATATTCCAATTTGAAGTATAACCAATTGCTTTGATGCTTTTCAAAACCGTTTTTCCATTGCTGTTCTCACATCTCAGACACCGGACAGTGTAACAAACACCTTATAGAGATGCTGTGGTCCGAATACACGCTAATAGACTCCTTGCCACTTCCCTTTTTCTCTCTCTCTCTCTCTCTCTCTCTCTCTCTTCTCTCTTTCTCTCTCTCTCGGATCGATATCGTTTTACGCAGCATCCACAGACCATGACACAGATATCACACACACACACAAATATATATAAATATATATATATATATATATATATATATTTATATAGGCTTATATAGGCCCTATATTTATTCATATACAATTCATAGTTCTCCCTCGTTTTCGTTATTTGGTATGATATCTACAGAAGTTCCACTGACAGTAATGACTGTGGCATGCGAGGATTGTTTCAGCAAACAGCTGATCGAGGCAATGAATGAAAATTGCAATGAAATGAAGTAACCATTTACTACTGGAATTGTGTCTCGAGCTTGGGGTGATGAAGAAGGTTGACTTTATGGAAATTAAACTAGATGCAGACACCAAATTATCTGTACAAAGTAGGTCTATAGTTTATCTTCTTACTTATTTTCCGAAATATCAACAGCGCATCCCTTCATCGATTGTTCATCTTACACAGATTCGGTTTTTGAAAAATCAACTTTTTCCACAACCCCATGCTCGAGACTGCATTTCAATACTAAATGGTTACTTGATTCTACAGATCTTCAGTTGGTGCTTCTAGCTATTCGACAAAAATAATTATACTCGCGAGTCGCGATCCTGTCTCGCCTTTGTCTCGGTTCCAACACACAGCTCTCATTTCTCGCTTTCAAGGGTCAAGATAAATCAGTTAAAACATTATACCCCCGTATGACCTAGCTGTTGGTGGGGACGTTAAGCAGCATTAGAAAGAAAACACGGTCTGGGTGGTTACGTGGTAATGTGCTCGCTTCCGGACCTGAAGGTTGCCAAAACAAAACATATGCTATCGTCACAAGTGTCTGTATTCACGAGAAATTGTTTTTTGTATGATAACATTCTTATAGACATATCTGTCTTTGTTTTGCTAAATATAACATTTGATTTGAAAGTAGTGTTACCGTATTAGAGTTGGACCACTTCGGGGAATTAGCTATATAGTTAATAGGGTTTGGCTTTTGATTTCTGGAATGTTTCCGTAATGTATTTTGATTTTGTTGGGTTAGGATGTATTTATACCTCATACTGTATATTCAGAGATCAAAATGATGTTGCATGTTAATTCTGTAATAATTGGTGATGTAATAATTGTAATGTTTGGGTCCTTCGAGACGCCGTGAGGAAGCTGTGTTGGAAAACAGAATGCAGGCCGGCATGAATGATACGGTTGATGCAAGCAGGTCTCGGCACGCGTTTCGTGCTCGGGTCAGATCGGGTCAGGTCGGGTCAGGTCGGGTCGCCGGTCGGCCGGGTAGGAAACCAGAGAAACCCTCTCGCAATGTTTGGCCAAGTCACGGACATACGTCTAGAATATTTGATGTATTACAAGATAAAGAATATCTTGAAAAATATTCAAGGGGACCTATTCAAGTGTCAACGTGACATATAAACTGTTGTGAGGACTTTCCGTTTGAACATTTATTATAATGTAACTGCTTCATATCATTTAGAGAAATATAGATCAAACTGTTCTGTAGATCCATAATAAACATGCACATTAGGTTACGTGTAATTTTTACGGAATGGTCCGAAGGGATGCAAAAATTGTTGGCAAGCATATCGGGTATTAATTACTCTTCCATACAATTGATCAATTTCCGAATTCATTATTATAAAATTTGACTCACCATTTCCGATGAATTATTTGCTGCCTCTAATTATATATTTGTGAATTTTGTATACCTTGCACGGATCAAGTTTTATGATCATCTCAGTAATCCTAGACGCGGGAACTTGCTGTTGGCTATAAGTTCCAATCCTCATCAAATGACGTAAGTGAAGTTTTTACAATTATTCATTCAGTTGTTACACAGCCTGAGCCATCCTTCGTTCGTGGATAACCTTGTTTCCTAAAATGTATTCACTCTCATATTCAACGTAGCTTTGAATCATCATCCGGAAACTGGCTATAATGCTATAGTGATCAGCTCAAATATTGGCTAGGTATACAGTGATGATGATTTTTGTTTGTTCAAAGACCCCACCAACCGCTAGGTTATACGAGGGTACGAATGGGCAGGTGATTATGAAACTATGAGATGATGATACGTGAAAGGACGTTCACAGAAACCCGTGCCTCATATGCTGGACTCGAACTCACACCCAACGGTGACAGTTTCTTAAGCGTTGCCTTAGCTGACTGAGCTACCGAGGGCGGCTAGGTATAGTATATATATAAATTTTTATAAGTATGTTTTATACACCCAAATCCATGCAGTTATATTCTACTAAAAGTTTCCAGGTTTAGATTTGATTTCATCTCTCTCTTGGGTATGTTTTATACCCATATAGTGTACCAAAATGAAGTTTAAAAAAAAATCCAATCTACAATATCGGCAATCCATATCACCCGCTCCCTAGCATGATACTGATGACATAACATAGACAGCTCACGTGTATCGACTTTATCGGATAATAATCTCCTCTGTAGAAGTTAATTGAATACTGGTTAGTCAAAGCCTTCCATTATGTTAATAGGATTGGTTTCGCGGTGTACGAGCATGCGACTTTGACGGAACGTATCGGTGAAATCCCCCCAGAGCAGTGCCGTGATAGACGGTCGTATTTCTCCGACGACGACCCTCCGAGACGAGCACCTCCAAGCTCTACAGGATGATTACAGTTAGTAATACTTATACTATCATATAGTAACTAGAAGACGGTTTATTTGTCAAGTCCTGCATAAATACACTGGAGCGTCGTGTATCAGTAAATAATCCATCTGTACATACAGTTATTTAAAATGTATTGACTATGAGATGTGGACTTCACAATGAATGAACTCACGTAGCATGTATATATATATTTATATATTTGTCTATTTATGTATATATATTTCATGTCGAAGTTCACGGAGACCAGGAAATAAAATAGCTATGGGCCTACTGTATAACAACACATTAAAAAAACTGTAATGCTGGTAGAAAACTCAAGTTGGTAAAACCGCCCCTCTCCATTCGCCCACTAACATAAGTCACTGTTTTAAACATCAAATACATGTAGAACGTGAGTTTGAGTCCCTCATGATGATGCGTGTATTTAGTAAACATCATTCATCTATCATCCACTCATTCGTACCCCCAAATAACGTAGCCGCTTGTGGGCTCGTTGACTACACAACAGTCAATGAAGTCAACGAAAGCATCACAATGTAGTATGGTTTTAATGAGCACAGCAAGTTTGATATCTCAAGTACGGAAGATAAATACTTCGAGACAGGTCACACAATGTTGAGTTAAAAATCATATCAATATTTCTCCTCCTCTTGATCACCACTCCCTTCTAACCGCTCACCATGTAGCGCCTGAAACACCTAGCCATATCGATATCAGGGGTAGATTTTAACTTCGTCACTTCACTTGTCGATCAATATTTCACCTCACCTCGATCTGCATCCAAGATGGCTATTGTCTAACTCGTTGTCTGCAAAGAACATTGAGTCATCTGCGAATTGAAAATATCTCGGGCATTTCGGAAAAACAGTACATTAAAATATTTACTCAAGGAAATGAACGTCTAGGATCACAATAATCCGAATCACATCAGAATTTAAACTTCAACCACTACACAAAACTGTAAGATCCAACAGTTCACCCTCATGTTTCTTAGCTCTGGAGAGCCTGCATCAGAAATCAGCATGAATGGCGTATCCATAGCAATAATCCAAGATTATATATTGCCATGGTAACTAATGTACTATCTTAACAAGAAACACCCGTCAAATGAGATCTCGTATTGACACGAGTTGTCACTGTGAGAAGTCTAACGAAAGTTTTAGACAATAGGGGTAAGTGTGAACTTAGTTGTCACTTCGGCAGATGTAACGAATTACATCGATGTCGAACGAGTTGTCGAAAGAGCACCCCAGGGTGCTCCAACTGGTGAACTGCATTTTTTTATTAGGACTTCGGGATATTTCTATCAAGAACCATAGGGCAATTTAGGACATGCTAGCACATGACTTCAAAACACGTCAAACCGAGATTAATCCTTTTCGAAGCGTTTTACGCACGAAAAACGCTTTGTTCAAATGGACAACAGATAGCAGGGTAGGGGACGTGGACACTGACATCGCTCACAGTCATCACACGATGAACTTGGTACACGCATTCAAGTTTATTTTGGTTTCCAATAAAAACTACAGAACCAAATTCAAAACTGGGAGTAAAATACAGATAAATTAAAAAAATTTACACCAATGTCAGAATATATTTAGAATTACATGACATTTCATGACATTTCTGTAACTTGAAATTTCAGGCTTTTAGGACGAGTGGGTGTCCTACTATATACAAGCGATTGTGTTATATTACTGACTATCGGCCAGCCCGTAGCCCTCTAATTCAGTGATCTGGGTAGGTACTAATCTGGGTAGGTACTACTAATACAGGGGCGAGGAAATGGAGGTGAGCAGGGAAATATATTTCACTTCAGTCATAGGAGGTGGCATACTGTTGCCTCCCTCCGATGGTCAGTCAACTAAGAGACGGCTCTAGAAACTGACGTAGTCGTAGGGCGTGTGTTCGAGTTCCGCATAAGGCATGGGTTTTAGTAAACCTCCTTTCACTTATCACGTTATAGTTCCATCATCACCTGCTCAATCGTACCCCCGTATAAACCTAGCATTTGGTAGGGTCTTTAAGCAAACAACAATCATCATAATCATACTGTTCGCCTACGTCTCTCTATAACATGACTTCTGCGCGTTAATTAGGCGATCACCGACTGCTCTGCTGCGTGATCCCATGATTAGCTAATGACTCCCGACACACAAACTGACAAGCTACTCCTCCTCCCGAGGCAAATCACTCACTCACGATCAAAGACCTAGTTATATAATACACGGTGGCTCACGATTCTATTTATATATTATGTAAATAATTCTGGATGTTGTTTTTATAACGAGTCAATATCAATTTTTGAAAACATCGCGGACGTGTAGAGAATATAAATAGCAAAACCTTTCAATGCAGAATCTGTGACTTTATTCATTGTTTGATTGCTGGACCAAAAATGTGACACCTGGTGGATTAGATGTGTTCTTGACGGAAATGTCTGTATAATTTATTTTTCATCCATTACCATTATCATTTTACGAAGTAGATTTTACAACATTCAATTTACAAAGAATGAATAGTTAAAGCCAATATCAACTATGATGCTTTTATTTGTGTATATATATATATATATATATATATATATATATATATATATATATATATATATATATATATATATGTTGTAGCGTAGACTTTGAGGGCCGGAGGAAGATGATGATAAGTCACTTTTCGGTGATTTGCCCTTCCTTGAAACAACTGGTGGCTCTAAAAAGAGCCTTGGGTTTCGACTCCTGAAGATGGCTGAACGTTTTCAGCCGAAACGTCGAAATCCAAGGTTCTTTTTAGAGCCACCAGTTGTTTCAAGGAAGGGCAAATCACCGAAAAGTGACTTATCATCATATATATATATATATATATATATATATATATATATTATAAGTTTTATATATAAATAAAATATATTATGTATATATTACTACCAAAAGTACAGCCATAAATATATGAATTTCAGATTTTAGTTTATAGAACTGGGGAATCGTGATACAATGTTTGGGATGGTATGGGACATAAACCATAGACTAATATGCATAAACAATGAATCCTTCTTGTTTGCGACATATCACTGCGTATACACTGTGCTATAGGTTCTGGATACCTAGCTAAAGCCGTTTGGCTGCCGTTTGGTTGACAGTGGTCGTTTCACTGTATTCCTTTTTTACATCACAGGCTATAAGAAGACAGCACTCATAAGAAAATTCAATGCTACTATATAGAGCGGAAATAGATAAAAATACTACTAGGGCCAACTATATCGAATACGTAAACATTTCTTTCCACAAAATAAGAAATACTCGTTTCAAAGTCGAGCCCCGACTTCAAGGGAGGGTGACATAACGCGTTTACCCACGGCTCAATTCATTGATGACATGAGAGAAGACTGTTTTTGGACCGTTCCCTTTTTATCAGTTCAACGGAGTGCACGTTTAGGTTAATCATGACAACTGGAGCGCGAGGCTCGAGGATAAGGGCAGTATTTCTACGCACTGCTTCCATTGGAAGACACGGCCTGTTCGATAACATCACATGCACGATCTGGCAGACGAGAATAAACAATAGAGAAACATAATCTGCACAGTGCGCCGATCACACGGTGTGACTTGACTGATCAAAAAGAAAATTCTTGTGATCACGTAGACTTATCCAAGCTAGAACTGTGTAGCTAGCAGTATTGGGTCAAATAGGTTGAACTAATTTTGAGAAAACCCATTACGAAATTTCGAAAAACCTCATGAAATTTGAACGGAATTTCAAATCCCACGGAACTCGAACCCATGAGAGATTCGGCATTCCAAGGTTTTATGAATTGGATCAGCCGTTTAGTAGAAAATATTTATTTCAATGTAGTACTTTCAGTTCAATTAGAAATTAAAAGCCCATAAAAAGCCATGAAGTTGATCAAAATGTAAAACCGACCAAGCATCAAGTAGAACAGGAAGGCCGTGCATCAATTGTTTCAGAATCAAGGTATGTTTTATAGCTTTCCATTACATTTCAGATAAATGAGCCTATATCGCTTATCTTACAACGTATGCTGCGTTTTCCTAGTTTCCAAAGGTTTTCAATTATAGTTGTTAGAATGCCTGCCTTGGATACACGTGTACACCTTCTTGACCTAATAGGTGTTGACCAACACGTATTATATTGAGGTGTTTACTGTGCACTCACGCGGTGTGGCAACACAAATATTAGTAAACAAATGCAAGCAAACTGTCACCTGATATCGACACTTTTCATAGCATTTACACAAACTAAGGTCCGTGAACAATATTTCATATCTCTGAACATACTGTTAGACCAGCACTAGTTGTGGAGAAATTACAATTTAATATCACAAATTGAGCACTAAGCGACTGTTCTTCGTTCGAAATGATTCCATGCATTGTATAGGAGCAGCTGAAAGCTGGGCATCGTACATTCAATTTGCTATGATCTTCTGAAGTGTAACACAGGTAATTGTGCACTATTTATCGCACGGATTCAGTAGCACTGATCAGGCACTATAGATGATGCTGTAGGTGCTAGGTTTACGAACTTGGATAAAGTGAACTTTCAAACTGAGAGATTCATCCGTGCAAATCTCAACTCGAAACAAGAACTCGATGTCCATGTATTTATGAAAGCACGCAGGTTGATGGATGAGTGAATCGCAGACAGAGAACAACAGTCACATTCATGCGTCCCCAGTCTCCATAGGGCAGAAAGTTTCCGCCAGGGTGATTTCACAGCTATAAATATGTGCATATAAAGTTTAAACAGTGCTTCATACAAAAGTCAACAAGTATTCATCAGATTCAGGCAATATTTGTCGAAAATGCTAATTACTCAAATTTTATAATAATAAAGGTGGAAATATCAGTTACACCAGATCAGTAATCAGTAATCAGTGACAGTAACGCCAGATATGTTGTCCTCAATCTTTATTTCACCGCGTACCGTTACATACAAACAACACGTAACATATTGTGAACGTTCATTTTGGATGGAGTATTTTATAAGATACGTCTCTAAATGATGTGATGCGCAGTGTCACACAATAAGTTCTGACGGAGAGTCACTACGATCGTTTATATGATAAGTCGACGCTGAAAGTGTGACGCTGTGGGTGTGCTGTGTCCTAGAGGCATTGATTATATAGTTAACGAAACTGTTTGAAAAAAGTCAGTAGAAATAGACGTCCGAGAGTTTATCATATTTAGGCCTACAGATCAATTGAAAAAACAGAGTATAAAAGTAACGTGAAAGAGTGACGTCAATAGGGTTTTTATAGACGAGATTGTTTATTCTGATTTTTTACGGTTCAAAGTATATCCATCATAACTCCATAGTAATGAAAAAACTATAAATCTTCGTTAGTTGATTCGTTTGGATGAGCTCGACGATGATATCAAACAAATAATAGGCTAACCTGGCTGATTTGTGATAGGGTCTACATATATCAATTTTTGAAATAGGATACTCCCCTACCATAACATGCAACGTTCAAATTTCTTACGTTAATTTTTACTACTAAAAAATAGGCCTACTAAAATGTATTATTCGAAAAAAATTGTTCTATTGAATGAGATAGAGATATTATGAATAGAATGATGCAAAAATAGAAGTAGGTACGGTACTGTATAATCATTCTCATTTAGAATTATACTAGACTTGATTCACTTGAATACTATTTGAATAATATTAAACTATTTTTGAATTAGGCCTACTTGATTTTAGGAGGAAAAATAGTCAAGTTTTTACTAAAATGAAGTGAAACAGCAAAATTAATATTTCTCTTGAGTACCGGTGCTGTTACTTCGGCAAGATGAGTGCATATGGTGCAATTTCTATTCACGAATATACTCCACTTCTTCAATAAAATAAAGCTTCACTCAAATTTACCCAACGTACAATTATTTTCAAAATACCGTTTATAATCAGCTAACCACACTTTGGGTATACTCGAATTGGATGAGCGAAGCGAAGACTCAATTTTACCGTACACGAAAAAAAAAAAAAAAAATTATCGATGATTTTTTCGATTTTCGATTTTTCGATTATATTTTCAAGTTTCGATGAAACTCGGCATGCACATATTTAATTATCTCGATTCTGTCTCCTTTTGAGGCGTTATCGGTTTAAGCACGTGAACCATTTAAAAAATGCGACATTTTGCAAAACCCCATGAAATTAGTAACCCAGGAGAGAATATGGAGAGCAAAATTCTCTGAATAAAGTCAAATTTCCACGGAATTTGAGTAGACCTACATGGATGTTACACATAAATCCGAAGGTTCATATGTATTAGAAGAGCCGTATTGAAGAAGAAAATTATTATGTATTTTTTTTACACCAATTAATAAAAGCTGGAAAACCATCAAGTTTCAAAGAGATCATCAAAGGAAACAGAAGAGATCATGAAATGGCTAAAATAATCAATAGGTGAATCAGGAAGGCAGTGATAGTTATAAATAGATTCAAAATCAAGGTGTGTGTATAGAGCTTTCCATTACATTTAATACAAATCAAGTCTAGCTCATCTTACAACACATGTATGCTGCGTTTTCCTATATCAATGATAATCAATGATAGTGATATTGAGCGATAATATTGTTGACGAAACGTGATTTTGTCAACAATCCAACGAGGTGAAAAGCAAATGTTGAATTTTATAAAGACATATGTTGTTTTGTCACAAAAAGAAAAGTTATCCTGTTTAATGTCAGAACCAGAAACATGAAATCTGGAGATGAAGGAACACAGCGGGAAGCATACAGAGCACATCGCTGATGAATGAAATACGCATACTATTGGAATATAAATGTACAACAACGATATTATTGAAGATAATTTATCTTCATATGATTCACTTAAAGCCTTAAAATCAAGAAAATATAGTTTTTAGAAATTATCATATCTAAAGCGAGGGGTTTACAACTCGCAAATTTTGTGTACACCTGATTTCAAGATTTCAGGGATTTCAAGAGATTTCATAGAGATTTCAATGGGATTTCATCGGGATTCCAAGAGATTTGTATTGGATTTCATGGCAAGTGTACACCGGATTTCAGGAGTTGTTAACCCCTCGATCTAAAGTAATATAATATAGCACTACGCCAGTCCCCAAATAACCTATCTGTTGGTAAGGCTTCACACCGTGCAGAAGTGTCTTATACGATATTGTCTCTTCATAATATAGGGGTCTACATTCGTCACAATATGTCAAGTGTTTATTTGTATGCAACGGTACGCTATATGAGGTAATAATCGATGACAAAACTATCGAGTGTTATACTGTTACGTACAAGTGATATTTCCACCTTTGTTCAAGTTTCATGATCATAAATATCTGTGAAATCACCCTGGGGGAAACATTTTGCCCAATGGAGAATGGGGACGCCTTGAATAAAAAGTTTACAAAGAATACTAAAAAATTCTCAAGTTGTTCTAAGGAAATTCCAGAGGAAAATACAAAGAATACTGATATAAATTAAATTGTTCTACGGAAATTCCAGCGGGTAGAGCCTAACTATACGGATCCAGCCAATAACTTCAGATCTTTTGCAGGACGTGGAATTTTCTTTTCGAATAGACGTGCTTTTCATCTTCATTCTTTGACCCAGCTATGAAACTTCTCGAATCGTTACGTGAAACAAATCAGATAAATCGGGTAAGTATATTTAACTAAGTAGGCCTACTGATTCCACAAAGATGCTCAAATCTACCATCTTTTCGAAAATTATTCCATACAGAAATGTGTGAACACACAATGTTCGTCAGTCAGGTTTTTACATCATAAAATGTCGGTCTTATGACAGTAAATAAACGTAGGTCGATTACTCAATTTTCATTTGACTAGATCATTTTCAAAATATAGTTGATAATCCATTAATAATAATAATAAAAGCACCAGAGTGTAAAAAATGGCGCACATCAAAATTGGATAATAAAATCTCCCAGCACGGAAACGATGCTAAGGGATGCGTATCACATAAAACCCCTTCTCGTTTGATCTCTCACCGAACATGAAACCCCTGCTCGTTATCTCTCTCCGAACATAATATCTACACTCTAGGCCTATAAAAATCTCATTTCATTATCGCTTAATAATCGCCTTAAACGACTCACTTATAACCTGGCGTAACTCCATTTCAAGCAAATAATGTGATCACGTACAGAGAGTATAGCTTGCAAAGCCTTTCGACTAATTAACTAGACACTGAGCGGGCTTTCAGAAGCTGTATCATATTACGGTCGATATAACAGGCCCACGTTATACCGGCAGAAGGGGAACCGAGCTCTCCAGAGATCGGTACTACTTCAATTACGAATACAAGCCTCGAGCAACATTTATCACCAGAGGATATATAATTTATTGGGAGAAATTTGGGTTACAATTGAAGGACATCACAACCCTGATCTATATTATGAAGAATAATTATGATATTCATTTCCTCAATTTTGGAGAAAACTTTAAATCAATTTCAGAAATTGTAATTAATGTATTTATTCGGACGACCGGATGGTACGGAGTAAGTGTGCATATTACATGCATCTTAATCGTTCATTGTCGTTACTTTACGTTTGGAAACTCGTTTCAAGTGCAAAGATTGAATCCCGAAAACATTAGAGCTGGACTAAGAGGCTGTAAAATGAAGTAATGTTGATAAAGGTGAGTGTCACAAAACATGGGCAGGAGAAATTAAATTGTGTGTGCAATTCATTTTGTACTCATTCATATACAATCTTCAATTCGGAATGAATCCTTCAAGTTAGTTGGTCGATAGTACCAAACTAAACCCCATATAACCTCTAGCTGTTGGTAGAGTCGTTTGCCAATGAATAAGAAACAACATAATTCCCCCTCTCATGATTTATTTGTGCAAGTCCTAGAACGTTGCGTGGACGGAAGGGAGGGTTGTGCATTTGGGACTTGGACCACTGTGTCTGTATCCGTAACCAAGATAAACTGCTGGAGGCGATTGGATACCCGATTTATTCTGGTAACATTTGCCCTCATTCCCCTCAATTCACGTATAGCAAGTTAACAAAATATAATAATCATGTCAAAAGAAATGCAAAAGAACAAGAAGATCGTGTCCACAATATCATGGACTACATATATCACACAGTCGGGAAACGGTTTAGTCAAACCGGTTCACGCTGAAACGGTTCAACAAATGAGTGTATATCACAATAATTCAGAAACACTTTGGCAAAACCGCGGTCAAAACGTTTCAGCGTCAGCCATTTTAAATATTTACGTAAGTCGATATATTGGTATATATATTGGTAGTATATTGGTATATATTCGATATTGGTGACGTAAGTCGGTAAATAATCGATAACGGAGCTGGAATCAAAGCAAGGATCGATTTATCGCTCGCGTTCAAGGTTACCCTGAATCGGTTTGACGTGTATATCAATCGTATCGAGTTCTCCAATTCACTTGCCAATTGGATTGGAACTAAAGTGTTTTACACCAAAACCGACAGGTATATCACCATCTGTAAACCGTTTCAGCCTGAACCGGTTTGACTAAACCGTTTCCCGACCGTGTGATATACGTAGTCATGTTCTAGACAATATCTGCACTAAAGAGCCAGGGCTCATTTACGGCAGAGCGGTAGAACGAACTCAAATTTCCCCTGCACGCCTCTATCCCTCCTCCGTCTATGTCTGCAAGTAGTTACTACTCTGACTACTGCAAGCGCTGCGGGCCGCCTGATATCAATCAAATTCCAGCACGCTTGTTGAGTTTCAACCGGTCAGAACAGACCATACCTATGGATGGTGAGGGGTTGGGAGGGAGTTGAATAAAGTAGAGGGGTTCAGTTTTATTTTTAATTTCAAGTATAACTAGCGTGTATTGTAACATTGTAACGTTATTCTGTTTTCACCAAGCACAACAACTGAAGATTCGTTTCGTTGCTAATATACACAAGTTTTCCCGTTTCCAATAGTGACGTCAGCACAGTCTGAGCCTTGTCCTTTCACAGAATATATTACAGCGACGATTTGATTGAAATTCGCACTTCCTTTAAACATTAACTCGAGAAAGACAAATAAGCATACGACGTCATGATCTCTGCGAGATAGAGAGAGTAAGAGAGAGAGGGAGAGAGAGGGAGAGAGAGGGAGAGAGAGAGAGAGAGAGAGAGAGAGAGAGAGAGAGACAGAGAGCGAGAGAGAGGGAGAGAGAGTTGCGATGGTTTTGAACCATATTATGTCTTTGAACCATACCAAACTGAGGCCGGTGTAGTGACAAGGTAGATTAAGACAAACTATGTTTACGCTACGTCAATATGCGTCAAGGTCAGGTTAGGGTATAACGAGTCGTTAGCTATGAAGCCGGTGATGCAAAGCTGTTACGTTTACAGAACATTTTTTGCTCGCGTAAACATACTAGATTCTCCTCACTCTGGGTCCACATTCAAAGACACACGCTGCCTCATGCATTAGAGGCAGTACTATGATAGAACCTATAGGCCTACACAAGAATTCCACACGTAGTTACACTACTACGCAAACGCGGCTGCTACATACCATAACCTGAAGAACCTGAATCAACATAACCTACATTTTCTTAGCATAATCCAACTTGAATTACTTGAACATTTGTGTATATAGTTTTTATTTACCTTTATTTTGGATCTACGGAATTTATGATCTGCGTGGCATGAAAATTCGTGTCCGTTACTTCCTTTATTGAATTCCAAATGCTACGTCCACACACGACAATCACTGACGCAAATGATCCATGAGGTGAATAATCATGACGTGTGGACGTCATGAATCTCGGATCACTCGAGGCGAGGGCAAGACAACCATCACACCAAAGGTCCCTGGAAGGACTATACGAGTATACGGAAGTAAACCAAGGCGGGTTTGATCACACAATGCCCACCGAACCAAGTACGAAAACAGTAGACATTTTCGTATAATTAGAGCTGTGGCGAAGATTTAGTGCAAAAATTGACACGAGCTCTCAGATCACTGGTTTGTCCCGGTTTTGTCTGAATTCTGAAGTGGTTGAAATTATATGTACCTTATCAATGACTTGACAAAATGTGCCTTCTAGATCAGGCTAGTAGACTCAGCATACCGCCGCATTGTAGAAGGCTGTGTTGTGTGTCGCGTGTAGACGGAGGTCCAGGAGACCGTGAAGATTGGAGCATATACATTGACTAAAGAGATACTCAAGACGTACCACGTAAGTTACGTCGCGAGATTCAAAACCCTGAAGTTACTTCAATCATTGCTACAGCAGCTACACATTCCTAGAGTGCTGCTAGCAGTCAAGACGAAGACTTTGCAGACAAGCATGGGCAAGCATCCATCTAACCGTCGACCGAAGCACAATCGCCGAAACGATTCTAATTTAATGTTAGTTGAACCGTCTTTGTAATGTATATCTTTATTATAGTCTATGATAGATATATTAATTACTATGTATCTATTATTAATATATATATATATATATATATATATATATATATATATATATATATATATATATATATATATATATATTCATATATATTCAATTATTTCGGATCAGAAATGAATAGAGCACGCTGGGGCTTTGACCAATGTCTTCGGTTATGACAAAACTAGAGGCTTTGAAAGGGTGAGGTCATTTCTAGAGGCTATTGTCGTCATAATTACAAGATAGTCGCCATTATCCGCGACTTCGCCGTCTTCGCGGTTCCAGCCAAAGATCGGTATAGGGGCTAGGCAATCGCACGAGGAATGATCATTGCCATCAGAAGTTGCTGCGCAGAAGGTCATGCGCAATAGTCGTCTGTAACTCGTTCTCGTTTCTATTCCATGTTGTCCTAGACCAGTACTCTGTACCATGTACTGTAACTACCGTCTTGAGTGATCACTCGACCTAACTTGATCATCACTGTTCGTGTTGTAGAATTTAGCAGAGCAATTCAATTGATTAAATATGATTATTGATTAACATTAGTATTAATTAAAATAGGACCTATACGTAAATTTCACTCTCCTTCATATTGATAAATACTAAATTAAATATAGGAGAGGAAGTGATCACTTACAACGTAATCATAACGTACAGGCATGAAACCCATGTAAGTGGCGAAGGTCCGGGGTTCGAGAGCCTACGGTTCGAAGCTTACCACATGCAAACTTTTTGTAAACAAAAAATATATAAAAGCTTAGACCGCTGGTTATGAGACTAGAAGTATATTAAGCAATCAAAAGTGGATTTTTTTCATTCAATTTTTGCCAGTCTCACTACTTCTTAGACACGGCTATTGCGCATGACTCGACATAGTCGTTCCTGCCGTGATTGCCTCGCGATACGCCTGCTCATGCAGCTGGATAAGCGGTCTGCGTTCTTGCACGCCACTGGGAGGTCTATGGTATTACACGCCACTGGTGTGGCAAGTAATTCGACTCGATCAAGCGTACTTGCGATTAAAATGGATCTAGTTTTGAAACATCGCATATAGATCGACCTACATTCACTGTACAGAGGCTGGAGTGTGTCGAGGGAATTAGCAATCAGTTAAAATGGATTAAAGGATCTTTATTCGCTTATTCGTTCTAGCAATACATTACAGACCATCGTGTTTCAATATTGGATATTGGTATTTTGATTTATTATGTGAATTAAGTTATTATGCCTGAACATCTTGATTTTTCCTACCTGTGAAGTGTGATACTTTACATCCGAATGCGATATTTGTATTAACAAAAGGTAAAGGTCGGTAATGCTCACGGTTGCAGAATTTGCAATTACCGCTACCGAAGTTTTTACAATTATTTGTTCGCATGGTTATGCGAACAAATAATTGTAAAAACTTCGGTAGCGTTAATTGCAAATCCTGCAACCGTGAGCATATAACGCTTTCCAAAGATGCAGTTGCGTTTCTCAAGGCAAACCTCGGGAGATTGGTCTGACAACTGTCCTAAAACTCCACCCTCCTAGAACTCGATTGACCTAAAAATCTTCTTATTTTGGCAGACGATGTATTATTTTTTCATCTAGCATGAACATGAAAAAAAATTAGATCTAGCTTACATATTCAATATCTCCTAGTCATTCTCTATTTGAAGTCAACATAGCGGAATAACCCGAATCATTTTGAAGTTGATGAGCGCTCGGTATTCAGCTACAAAAAGCGTATTATTTCAATTATTACCCCGCACTTTCACAATACGTGATTGCGAATTCATTTTCAGAGTCCTATTTCTTACTACTAATTATTGCGTCGATATGCTATAGGCCTACACAATATTATTATTAATTTTCGAGATTCAAAGTCCTCTCTTTCTACAATATAGGCCTAGACCTATATGTATAACTTCTGTATTTATTTAGAATGTATATATAGAATAATGTAGTTAGAGCATTTAATTGACTATTTTAAGTAATTCATGTACAAATCATACGGTATGTATCAGTTAATGTTCTGAAGCTAAATATAATAAATTTATGAAAAAATTCCAGTCTTGTATTGATAGAAATAGTAGATTTTGACTCCTCGCTGGTTTAGTGATTGAGTGAGGTGTTTTTCTGGTGTTGGATCAATTGACAGGTGACTACATCATGCACGTTATTCATGAGTGAAGCAATCATGCCGACTGTATTATGTTATTACATATGTTAATGCGATGAACAAGCTATTGACTAGCTGTTACTTAACGACCCAGAGCAATAGCCTCATGATCAAGTCGCATTGCATCTGTTTATTGAAGAGGCAAGGACAGAAGATATAGAACTCCAAGTTATGCCATAATAGATTCAAATAGTTCATTTGTTGGATGTTTGTTGGATGAGCGAAGCGAAGACTATATCTCATCGTACTTGAAACAACGAGATTTCTTTGTTGGCGCTTGGCAAGCACATATGCTCATCTAGCTCGATACTGAATAGTTTCGAGGCGCAATTGGCAAGACCACTTTTGAGAAAAACTATTTCGAAATTTTTGAATTCTCATACAAATAACCCGAACGAGAGAATGATATAAATTCTGTTTTCAGAAAATGTTGAATTATTTAGAAAATGTGAGGCATGATGGAAAGCTATATAGGCATAAAACCTTGAATTCGAATCTTTTTATTTCACTGCCTTCCTGATTTACCCAATGATTACTTCAATCGGTTTATGATCTAATTGGTTTTACTTGTTGATATCCTCAATAGTTTTCTTCATAACTATATATTGAATGATGCATTTAAAATCCAAAAAAAAAATACATTCAATATGGCTCATCGGATTCATTTAAAACTCGGGAATAATGTGTGTTATTCATGTACCTAAATTCCGTGGAAATTTGAATACATTCGGAGAAATTTTGTTTTCCATGTATTCCCTCCGAAATTATGTTTCTCAGTATCGAGGTAGAATGATGAAATATGTGCATGCAAAGTTTCATCAGAAATATCTCTGCCGTTTGACATGTGGAGCGTGAACAGAAAAAAAAACGAAGAAGAAATATGTTATGTTTTGTGAGTAAGGCCACGGTAAAATTGAGTCTTCGCTCCGCTCATCCATTACTAATAAAAATTGGCACGCATGTGGTACTTGATTCGGTTATCTGTCAAACGGTTTATCGAATGAGGAAATCATCATTTAGTAGCAAAACTCGTTCAATAGATAAATTCGAACATTTGCTCGCAATTTTCAAAAATAATATAGCAATAAAGCCAATAAAACGTGTCACAAAATCGCGTTTTCACTCAAACACAGAATGTAGATTTCTAAGATTTTCTTCTTTCAGAAATTAATTGAGTGGAACTACAAATCGAGAAAACTGCAGGGTAAGTCAGAATTTAACAAAAATATTTGTAGATACAAACGGTTTATTCGTTCGACTCGAATGAAATGCGTCTCTCAAGTATTGTGAACGCTATCGTGTGATCTGGGAGATGAGGGGCATATCGGACCTGATTCGTACCTTTACAGAGGTTTTTCGTAATTTTCCCAAGGCTAATGGTTCCTACAATATAGGTAACAACCGCTTCCTTTCCAGTTTCCAGTATCCTTCTCATCATCTACAATAATATATTCATCTCATCATCCCATCGCATCCTCTCAGCAATCACTCAACGACGCCATAAGACCTTAGTTATCATTATGAGGCATGGGGTTTTGTAAACGTCCTTTCACTTACCATCCCATATTCATAGTTCCATTATCGTCCGCTCATTCGTACCTCTGTATAACCTAGCTGTTGATGGGACAGTGTGTCGCCAAACCCAATATAAATAAATACATACGATCCAGTGAGTACACAGGGTGCTTGCAAGCGATGTCACACATTATTATAATAAGTGGACAACAATGTCCTACAAATTACATTCTTTCACAACTTTAGTACAAGTCTGGATTAAGAACACATGAAAGTCTTTCGTCGACAACATTAGTTTATTTGCGCCCGACTTCTCTAGTCTGCTATGGCAACTTGACGACCTGTATCTCTTTGGGTACGTAGGATGATGTAGATATAGGAATAATGCAGTGCATGTTGGAGGATAATGAGACATGAGATCGTCTGGTGATTACCTCTGAATTAATGACGAGTACACAAGGGCATACGTACCGTTGAGGTCACATAAAGTGGTCGATCAAGCTACATTAAAATGCATCCTGAAAAAAATAGACTGACATAAATGAGCACAAAAACTAACGAACAACGTGCATATACGCGCTCCACACGCATAGTCTGTGATAAAAAGATCCCGTGAATATGAGAAGATTTTTTTAAATTCGAATTTAGATATTTCGTATTGAATTTTATGTGACTTCAAGTGTACTTAAATCCACGACAGAAGATCGTTATCCATCATAAATAACAAACACAAATAACACACTCAAATTTGTACAGATGAGGGAAATTTTGGGTAGGCCTCTATTATGATTTTTCAAGATCACGATAATAAACGCAATTTCAAATGCGATATCACGTTAATGTTGCAGTAAGATAATGTAACTGATGAAGAGTTTTACAATTTCTACAGTTGTTAGTCGACCTTTTTCTGTCGTGAGCACAACGTGTTTAGCATCGTGCGTAGCTCGCTCACACCAAACAACTCGCGACGAGCAACTATATAGACAATGTAACCGAGAAATGATTTTACAAAATTTGTATATACTTATTATATTCATATAAATAATATAATTTCACTCGTGAAACAATGCAAGTGAATTTTCCATTTTTAATGCATAATTCAACAAAATTGACAAAACCTTGACTCATTTTTCAGTGTAGATATGAAAAAAAAATCAAATACTGCATCATGCTAACACTTGGCTTTAGAGTGCACGGACGTCGATTCAGTGAAATATCAGTTTCTGGTAATAAATTTCAAACGGTATGAGATATCAAAATTCGAAGACGGGGGAAACACAGATATTTTTAATACCTCAAAGTCAAAGATATGGTACACTGCAGACGAAACTAATTAACTTATATCGCATAATAATTGTCGACGATGGTATACAGCTGAAAATATGTTCTTTAGCTGTGACGCGTTTGACAACTATGCGATATGAGTTAGATAGTTATATTTTTAGATGATCGATAGCGAAAACTTTTAACCTATCCTCATGGAGCTTGGTCTGTTTTATTTGTATGTTTGTAAGCACTGCACAGATCGCACGGTTTGACTGATCAGCATGACACTTTTTCTGGACTTGGAACTTGAAACGAGTTTTTGGGTCGAATCTGTGGGACCATTTTTAAGAGAAACCATTAAAGTTTTTAAAAACCGCATTTTAAGATAAGGCTGATAGGGAAAATTTGAGAAAATAGAATCTCTCCAAAATTATACAAATTCTAACTAAATCTAAACACATGAAAGATAAACATTATTATACATTTTTATGCAATCAGACTAGCCATTTAAAAGAAAATAATGTAATGAATGCATTTTATTCATCAGTTTGATATAAAAAAACTTGAGTAGAATCGGCAGAAACATGTTGCCGACATTCACGACTTCCTAGACTCGAGACTTCCGAAGTCAAGTATATTCCATACGAGTCAAGGTGTGTAGAGTTTTCGATTATACTTAATATGAATATCTCGCTCATCTTAACAACAGTACAACGAATCGAAAATATGTTACCAATAAAAGCATTGTCGTCAAGATGTAACTATTTGTCGAAGTCCATTGTTGTGCGTTTTCTTATTCACTATTCATATGAATTACTGATATACTTATTCTCTTTCTTTTTTTCTTCTAATGATGCTTAACGACCCCACCAACAGCTAGATTTTACGGGGGTACGAATGAGCGGGTGATAATGCAACGATAAAGTGATGATGGGTGGAAGGACGTTTACAAAAACCCACGCCTTATGCGGGACTCGAACCCACGCCCAACGTTGACTTCAGTGTCTGAAGCGTGCCTCAGCTGACTGAGCTAACGATGGCGGCCTCATCTGTTCATTTAATTATGTATGATTCCATACACATTCATTCTCTCTGTTATTGTTGTTGTGTTCTTTGACAATCTTTTTTCTTAAATGCAGTCATATTTTTATGAAATAAGATACACCTAACTACACTGATATCCCATCACTAGTGACACACATCTACACCCCAAAACAAAACGATCCAAATAATAAATTCTATCAAAACTAATCAAATACCAAGTTCATATTCACTTTCAGCGTCTTCTGCTATCGTTTCCATCCTGCCGTGGATCTGTTGCAGCTCATGCCTATCGGCATCTTATCCCAACCCCAGCCCGTCTCACATGTCTGCTGTACACAACACTGACACTAGAGCACTGGCACTAGAGTACTGGCACTGACACTGACACTAGTACTGGCCGAGCAGTCCGTATCACATATCTGTTCGTGTCCAACACTGGCACTAGAGCACTGGCCCGTGCGTACACAGAACTAGCATTAGTAGAACACTGACACTAGAGTACTGGCCGATCAAACATCTCAGTCCACTGTACGCAACACGACAGCACTGGCGCTAGTAGAGCACTGGCACTGGCCCGCGACGCGCTGACGTGTGCACTGAGCCCGGTCCGCCCTGGCAGCGCCGTGCACTGGCGTCGCGGCGCCGCGCAGCTTCCAGCATCTGGCGCCAGAGAGCACACAGCTTCCCCCCCTCCCTCCCTCCCGCTCTCTCCCTAGCTCCGAGATAGACGCGATGATGATAGGTGTATTATAGCGTGGAGTTTAAGACGCTCGCACTTTATGACAGGAGGAAGTTGTGAAAAGGAATTTCCTTTTTTGTTTGATTGTATGATTGTTGTTTGGATGGCGACCTCACCAAGAGTTAGGGTGTTTTGGGGTACGAATGAGCGGATAATAGAATAATGGTATTCAGTATTCTCATATACGTATGCCAATTATGCGGGACTCGAACCCACACCCCACTTGACTATAGCATAGAATAGGCCTATCTGTTCAGCAGGGGACACACGAACGTTTCCAGACGTCACAATGGCCAACTGAGATGGCCAACTGAAACGCATTGTCTACTTGTATTTTCACACTTATCGCGATCCAACTGCAATCGACAAGTCGGTAATGTCGATTCCACGCGGTCTCCGAATTGTTGTTATCTATTGTATCATAACAATGTCTTATAACAACCCACGCCTGACTTTACTTTGGTTCACGGCATTAGTTGACCAAGTGAGAATGACGGCTGATTGCATTGGTTATATGGTTACTTCAGCAATAATTGGATGAGCGAAGCGAAGACTCAATTACACTTGACCCGAAAAAAATGTACATGTTTTTTTTTTTTTTTTTTTTTTTTTTTGTTCGCGCTCTACAGGTCAAACGAAAATTCAAATTCAATTGAAACTTGGCAAGCCCAAGTGTCATCATCTGGATTGAATCTCATTGATTTTTATGCGCAATCGATTGCACCACTTCTGAGAAAACTAATTTTCCATTTTCCAAATTACCCATAAGAATAAGCCGGAGAAAAATTTTCGTACAAAAAATGTCCTTCAAAAAAATTAAAATTTTCACCGAATTTCAATATAATAATGATACACATGATTCCAAACTTTCACTGGAATCCAATCAGTCGTTTAGATATAAAAAATTATATAATGACATTTTTATACATCATTCAAAGCTATTAAGAAAACCATTAAATCCAAGCAACAAGTGTCACCAATTATTGAAGAACTATTAAAACAAAGCCTTCTTTATTATCAAAGATATTATTTAGAATGAGTAATGAATATAATTGGATCTCAAGGTGTATATATTGTATCTTAGATTGCATCTAATATTTCCTTCATGATGAGAATAGTCTACGAAATAAATCAACCGAATGAAAACATTAATTTTTAATTTGAATGCCGTCAAAACATCAACTTGATTTAACTTTTTGAAATAATTCAGTTTCATTCTTATTAGCTCATCCATCAACGCGGAAACACATAACGCGTTTTCCTAGTAATAATACCCTGTCTATACCATTCGCTTCCTATATACTCTGAGCCCAGTGCCGGTATCTATAATTCTTCGTGACATCAGTACAAGACAATGGCACACGACATCAATTGATAATTGGATGAGCAAAGCGAAGACTCAATTTCACTTGACCCGAAAAAAAATGTACCTGTTTTTTTTTTTTTTTTTTTTTTTTTCGCGCTCTACAGGTCAGACAAAATTTCAAAATCGATTGAAACTTGGCATGCCCATGTGTCATCATCTGGATTGAGTCTCATTAGTTTTTATACGCAATCGATTGTACAACTTCTGAGAAAACTAATTTTCCATTTTCCAAATTACCCATAAGAATAAGCCAGAGAAGAATTTTCGTGAAAAAAATGTCCTTCGAAAAAATTCAAATTTTCACCAGATTTCAATATAATAATGATACACATTATTCCGAACTTTCACTGAAATCAAATCAGTCGTTTTGATATAAAAAATTATATAATGACAAAAAAAAGCAAGAGAAGAATTTTCGTACAGAAAATGTCTTTCGAAAAAATTCATATTTTCACCAAATCTCAATAGAATGATGATACAGATTATTGCAAACTTTTACTGAAATCCAATCAGTCGTTTAGATATAAAAAATTATTTAATGACATTTTTACACATGTTTTAAAGCTATTAAGAAAACCAATTAAATCCAAGCAGCAAGTGTCACCAATTAGTGGAGAACGATTAAAACAAGGCCTTCTTCATTATCGAAGAAATTTTTGAGAATGAGTAATGAATATAAAAGGATGGTCTCAAGGTGTGTATATGTATACAGCTGTCATCACGTCTCATATAGTAGTCTAATATTACATATAATATAGCATCTATAAATCAACCAAATGGAAAGATTGATTTTTAACTTGAATGCCGTCAAAACATCAACTTGATATAACTTTTTGAAAGAATTCAATGTCATTCTTATTAGCTCATCCATCAACGCGGAAACACATAACAATTATTAACTGCAATTATGAGAGTATAATATTTTAATTGTTACCACATGTTATATAGGATATAAAAGTAACTATTTACGAATAGCGCGCAGTTCTATTCAACTCTTGTTCTTCGTGACTGTTGCAGTTATGGGTCAATTGAGAGCACATGAGAGCACATGAGAGACTTAACTAGACCGATGTACCGTGTTATAGCTGCAAGAGGTACCTTTAGTCACTATCAAAGTAGGCCCAATATGATAATAAAATCTCTCACTTCTATCCAACGCAGTATCGTCGGGTTAGGGGGTAATCCGACGATACTGCGTCAGATAAAAGGGAGAGATTTGATGATATCATATACTTTTCAATTCTAACAATTTATACCGCGAGGCACAGAAATGAATGATGAAGATAAATATAGTAATGTACGGCAATTTGACATAATCATAAACTAGAACCGAGAGTAATTTCCCGGGTGTCAATCTAATAAATCCTATTGAAATAATGAAACACTAATAAGTTAATAGTTATAATAAGCAAAGAGTAATAATAACAGCTTTCTCCATCTGCAGAGCAACTGATCCAAACCCGGCACCTCCACCAAAAGCAAGACAACATCGCGTTAATCGATTCCAATCGCTCTTCCAACCCCCAATATGCAGTCTTATGATGATTATTCTCCCTTGGTCCAGTTGTCCGTTTTATCGCGAGATCACTGGATGCTGCGCCCTTCAATCCTACCGAATACTTGACCTCGCTTGACCTTTTCGTGACCTACTGGTAACCACATTCAACTGCGCAGCTTCCCAAACACGAACTAACTAGCACTAACTTTCAAGCGAGAGACAGAGAGAGAGAGTGAGAGAGAGAGAGAGAGAGAGAGAGAGAGAGAGAGAGAGAGAGAGAGAGAGAGAGAGAGAGCGAGAGAGAGCGAGCGAGACAGGATGTGTTATATTTTGTCGTCGCGTGGTTGGTATCACCTCCTCGAGTAGCAACACAGAAAAATAAGCTACTGTACGTGTTTCCAGGAGAGATGAAGATTCCGAGTGACCGTCCCCCCTATCCCACACCACTGGCGCACGGGTGGACCAAGCCTACAACTATAGTATGTAACTTGTATCTACGAGAAGTGAAGGTTCCGAACGAACGTCCTCCCTAACCCACACCACTAGCGCGCGGGTGGTTCAATCCTTCATATTTCGTGAATACGAATAGGGTTGCGGTCACATAAAGTGGTCGATCAAGCTACATTAAAATGCATTGAGCAAAATGCACTGAAATTATACGCCTTTATACTTGAAGACAATGTGAATGTGCATACGCACTCCACGCATACGCTACAAAACATCAGAGGTAAAATGTACGTACAGCTTTTATTTACATACGAATTTTAATATCGGATTAAACCATTTTATGTGAGCGCAAGTGTACATACAGGCACAGATGTCGAGCATTGTTCATGCAAATGTGTTCCGGCCTCACGGGGCTAAGGCTCAGGCTCCAACAAAACACGTCTGTTTTTATAGCACTAGGTGTTGAACAACACATGCTATTGACGGCTGTGGGACTTATTGGCGTCAGACGATGATGAATGAGACTAGACGAGATGAGATGACTGAGCGACGAACAAAGTGGGTGGAGCAATTTGAAAGTTTTTCTGAACGTGTGATGGGGGAGAGTATAAGGTCGAGTGATTAATGGTTGCTTCATGATCCCGCGTAAGCTGATGCGATAGCTGGTATATAGTTGGGGGGTACGATTCACAAAGGTGAATCGTGGGCACTATTGAGTCCTTGCCCGGAGCGCTAAAATGACACAGAACGACCATGCAGTTACAATAACTGTGATTGGCAAATATCAGTTGGGCACCTTTAGTTCTTTAAGAAAACACATATTTTGCATCCTGATATTATCTGAAACACGTTGAACCGTATTTAAAAAGTGTATAATTTCGAAAAATTCCCTGCGGGGCGAGAAGGGGGCTTGCGCAACCCCCGTGGGTCACAACTTCGCGGGAACGGGTCGATAGGCCTACACTACTCTTCTTATATGGCATTATTGATTGTATTGTCATATAAACGCAGACTTCACTGTCTATATGACTTGCTCTATAGACTTCACACTTACAGGCCTATTATAATTATCTATGCACATTTTTACCAAAGGTTTATGCATGACGCCCTTTAAAAATTCTTGTCCTTCCCGTGACCTTATATTCTAGCTACGCCACTACTATGTTTAAAATTCTCCGATAATGCTTGGATAAAGAAAAAATCTTCCGGTAGTAGAAGAGTTACGTTTAGTGATTAACGGTTGATTGATTGTCCAGTAACAGCTGGTATATTTGGGGGTACGACTAAAATAACGAGCATGAGCGGCCATGATGATGCCCTACACGAATTGCTCAGTTAAGGAATGTTTCTGGCTTATTTTTCATTTCGATTGGAACCGAGCTAGTCACCAATTGGATTCAAAGAGACTAATCTTGCTAGAATCCTAAAATTGGTTAAAATATGAAAAGTGGCCATGCACCATAGACGAAATATTCAGTGGTGTAGTCGTAGAAAATAAAGTGCCAGGGCGGTGGCGTCACGACGTCTTTCCTGGTAGTGGTGCTGTCGTAAAAATAACGAGATATACCCAAAATTTCGCATAGAGATCAATATGTAATTCAAATAGCAGTCGATGCGATTCTTACTTGTTGGTGGGTTGGCCCCCCGCAACGCCTCGCAGGGAAAAAATTTGAAAATTGTTTTTATAAACAATTATATCCAGTAAGTTTTGGTCCTTGCACGTGGCTGGCAGACTGGGACTGCTCAAGTTAATTATTACTAGTATAACTAGATTTTCATTTTAATATGTACTTTGTCCCATAAGATATATAAAATAACAGATTACCAAAGATCAGCGCCCTACGCCGCCCTGCCTCCGCTTTAAAATTGGAAGCAGGGCTACGCCCTGCCCCCCAAAAAAGTACCAGGGCGCCGCCCTGGCCCCACTGCATGCCTGGAAATATTCACCACCAACACATGTCAGACTATGTTGAAATTAAAGCCGACCCCCACTTTTACCCACAATACTCTATCGCCATTCTCTTCTAACCACTTCATCTATAATACCTGCATGTAGTAGGGCCTACCTATGCATAGAGGTAGAACGCACTACCGGCATGCTGGATTGTGCTGCTACCGAGCAGTCACCAGGGCTGAACTTCCAGTGGCAAGCGTATAAGTATAAATTGGAGTCGTATAGACGAGGGGAATGTCGTCCAGTCCGCGTGTACAAGGGATTTTTTTCTTGTTTAGCAGCAAGAGTAAGAGTAAGAGTCTCTTCTAACCACTTCGTCTGTAGTTATCTCTTGCCCATGAATGAACCCGCGTTTGAACGCAATGGTTGGGGGCTTATTACGCTGTGTGCTCGGCTAACTGCTAATTGGGCCTTCCAGTAATCATTGGCTGATACGAGGGCCAATCAGGTGGGAGATATTGATCGCCGACTGATGTTTGCTGAGGGCGGAGGTTGCGGCTGAGCCACCGTGGTCGGCTCACCAGCTGACCGATAACCTATGACACGCTGGACACGTGACCCGTCCCCGAGACGAGCGGTAACTCGTTTAGAGCCAAGCACGCAGCATACGCTTAGCCCAAGTTGCGTCTTCAAGTGGTCTGCAATGCATGGTCGGGTAGCGCAACGAATATCAAACACAAGATTTCTTCCTTTCACTTAAGTAGAACATATTTTCTACTTTCATGTAGGCTTGTACCATTATTAATATGCTTATATAATCACTCATCACCAATTCTCACCTGTTTTATGTAACTCTATGTGTATTGGAATACGTAAATTATTTTCAAAAGAGAAATTCGGGAAATTGTTTAGGGCTCAGAGAAGCTTAGTTAGGGTTAGTTAGGGTTTAGTCTTAAGGATGTTGAAAATGTTTCCTTCGTATCTTGGTAAGGTTTAGTTAGGTTTAGTTGAAGAACTGCATTTCCTTCAGAGAAAAAGTTATATTTCACTTTTCATTTTGAAATGAACCAAGTTTAGCTATTGCGCTTATTAGGCTTATACCCGAGATTGTTCTCCCGACATGGTAACCAAAGTAGCCAGAATGTGCATTTGAGCCCTGCAAAACCCATTCAAGGAGCTTACTGCATCTCCACAATACGGTCATCTAGTCTAAAAACCTCTGGAATCAAGTCGAGAAATCATGAACTAAACCACACGACTGTAATAAAATGTGTATCAAGTCTTATGAAAATCGGTCAAGTCTATAAAACGTAGTGGTGTGTGAAAAGCGTTCTTTTGTCTACTCGCGGGGCGCCGGAGTGGTGATATCGCTGGAGAACTGGGCGCCATCAATAGCCAATAGAATATCCGCATAAGTAGGTCATATAAATAGGTAGAAGACGGAAACAGTTCAATAGATGGAGATAAATGCTCAGTATACATCACATTATATCTGAATTGGCTATTCGTCGGACCGGAAGTAAGTTTTAGATTGGTTTCATTCTAGATTAAATTATGTTGGGATGTTTGTTTGGTAAGATTAGTTGATTTGGATAGGTGAGGTTCATTAAATTAGTTAGATTGGGTTATTAGGCTGCGCGCAACAACAACAACAACAACAACAACGTCCGCATGTGGTGACATAGACTAATGATACGATGAATTGCGGCTCCCCATTAACGAGTATAGAATTAGGTAACAGTTCAATGGAGATAGATGATGTCGATATTATTGACTGATGAAGGGTGAGACAGCTAAACGCTTTAGACATCTTCTGCACACAGTCAGTGTTTCAATTGAAATGATCTCACAGAACATGAAAAAAAGTGAGTTATTTTTGTATTGTACTTCACTCTATAGATGCAGTACTGAATCGAACAAGAATAATGGTCTGTTCGCCTTTTAAGATGGTCTTCAATCAAATTATAACATAAAATTAACAAAAATGAAAATCTTGGGCCTACATTTGTCTTGGATCTTTAAAATTGTGTAATGTAATTAATGATATCATATTTTGTCACACAAACAAAAGTTAATTGTCTGATTATTCATAAGCATGTTTCCAGTTTCAAAAACAGGACAAGCCGTAGATCTGTTCTCTTTGTCAATCATCTGATACAATGATTGGCCTACTGAAAAAAGCGTAAATACTTTCGATTAATGAACTCCTTTTTCCCGATTTGAGCGAGATATGTTCTACAGGCCTCTGGCCTACAAAGAAGACTTCAATACAGACAGAAGAAATGATCCGCGAAAAAAATAGGTGAGAACGTATATTTACGCTTTCTTGTTTTTATGCATGAAAAGATGATGACATTTATATAAAATTGGAGCTTTTTTAGAAAGATGCAGTCTGGTTTCTTATCCTTCACCTCGTCCTGAAGAGTCATATAGGGCCTACTAAAAATACACAGATTATGACGGTGATATTTGTGTTTTCCACTTTGGTAGATCGGTCTTCCTATTTCGTGGATTTAAATATACCGTTGCCATTCATTTTTGTAATGTAGGCCTAGTGACAGATTTTGTAATTTGGTTATTACAAATTTTGTGATGAAATGTGGAATGAATATGTGAGTTGGTTCACACTTATTAATCTCTTCATGTTTGAAGTTTTCAACTCCAGCGTGCGACGTAATATAAGAAGGCCTATACAGGAAGGCTGTACGCGACAGGCAAGAGAATATATCAGCTGACAGGGAGTTTATCAGCCCCGTTGCCGGCTAAGGGGTTGTTTCCGGGAAGCTCTCAGGACTTTTCGCTTGGCTCGTTTCGCTTCAATCGCCTCCTGTAAAGCATTTAGCCCGCCACGCCTCAAGCCTGGCTTTCACCTCGAAGCATGCAGCAAAGTGCCCACCTCTCAAAGGAACCGCTCAGAGACATTGCCGAGGAAAAATCGAATTAGTTGTATCAAACATCGAGAGGAAATATGAAACAGGAACTGTGAGAATGAAACTAATAATGCACTTCAGTACATTTTTCGAGTGTTCCCGTAACATAAAATATGTCCCGGCCCTCCTTTTTTGACATGGTATTCTGATTGGCATTTTCAAAATTTCAATCACCAATTTCTCAAAATCTACTGAACTGATTGTCACTAAAAAGTAAAAATTATACAGATCTTGGAAGAGTTTCATGTGGATCGGTAAAGCGCACAAAAAACAAACAAACAAACAAACAGAAAGAACCGATTTGAACTGAACGGATTACGTCGATATCTCTCATCCAGTTATTAAAAAACACAGTACCACAAGTGACGAAGCGTTATAAAGGAGTGGTAACAAAATGACGTGGATTTCAGCATTGTGTGGCATGTCTTGAAGTATATCTATAGGCTCGGACCTGACTCTTGACGCCACAAGGCACGACTCAAACGAAACGATCGTGTTTCAAACGGCTGACACGTTTACTGCCATGTTGGGTCGTTACGAACTAGCTGAAGACTCCTTGAAATCTCGCCCGATATAATAGCCTGCATGGCCTAGCCGCCTGCAAATAAGGCAAATATTCCCGTCTCCAAGTCCATAACCATGGTTTTACGACGCGAGAGATAAACGCGGCTATTGAAAGAAAATGGCAAACTGTTCTTTCACGTAAGCACATAAAATATGCGATCATAAGTGAATCTTTATCTTCTTCTTCTCTTCTCAGAGTTAACGACCACTAATTCCTCTCGGCAGGCGCAGCAGACACTGTTTTACAAGGCAGCAGACACTGCTTTAGCCAGGAGGATAACTCGGTAAATTCACGAGCATCGATTATAGTTTTATGGTTCGTATGAAATAAAGAATATTGAGATAATAAACTTGGCGTTCTTTCAAAGAGTAGCGACAAAGTACCTTCTGGAAGGTAATAAAGTTTTAGGCAGGCGTATAGGTAGGCCTACACTTGCGGACAGATTTTTTTTCTAAATAGTCCTATTCAAATGAAATGTTTGCATATTTTATTTGCTAATTTTTCCTCGGACTGTACGTGGAGTGCGTTCTATATACTGCTGGTTTTAGTAAGTAGCCTATATGTCACTGAATTTTTTCAGGATGCAACCTGACTTAGAGTGACTTTGATCGACCGCTTTACGTGAACGCAAGTGTAGCCTACTTTCAGATGCAGTAACCCAAGCCCTTTCACAGTAAGAAATTTACACTTGAAATAAACACATAATACCATATAGTCCAATCATTATATCTGAATAAATGTCCTGACCCACCACTATGTGATGATAAACGTGTTATATTTGGAATCGCCAAAAATCTCATGTACAGTTTGTGACGTCCGCTGCTGTGTGCCAGGGGAGCGGGTGGGATTTAGTAAATACAAGAATAAATATGAGATAAAAGGTAGGGTATGGGGGCCAATTAGTTTTGAAATAGGGGAACTAATGACCCTACGATTAAAAACAGAGAAAATATACAGTGAACAAATTATAAAATTATACTTTATATAATGCGAGAATTTTAAACAATAGAATATCTCTCTTTGTCTCCAAAGTTACCAACTCACTACTCTACTAATTTAAATTTACAATATATCGCCCAGTCGTTTACAAGTGTTTACAAAATTGATACTAATCAGTATAACGATACCGGTTCATGTTGTGTAGGCCTACACCCTCACCGTCGCACGCGTTATTTTCACTTTCAAATTCCTTGTATTCCTCAAATACTCTTCTTTCTCGTGCCGCGGTGTATATTCCTCGACCACTCCTGACTGAGTAGTTAGTTGGTCGCTATAGAACTCCCTAGCTCGTGACCTTCACTCGGCGGCCGACCGAACAACTCAATCAACTGGGTGATTACAAAATAAAACTTCGGCTCTAAATAAAATCTAAATAAAAATATGAGATGACCTAATTAAACTGAAGGGAAATAAGGATGAAATTGGACCATAACAAGATTTCGAGTAAAACGAGGTCAAAGGTCAAAAATCACGTTTTTTTACCCAAATAAAATTCATATCTCTTTTCCTTTTATTGAGGAGTTGAAAATTGAAGCCCATACAACGACAAAATTATTGGAAGAAAAAATGTGAAAATCGCATGAAAATTGAAAGGTCAGTCAAAGGTTAAAAGTTGACCTCATTTGACAAGTTCATAAAAAATGATAAAAACTACTCGATTTTGAACAGGTTTTGAAGCAACGTTTGTACATATATCATTATGCAGTTTAGTATTATAGCCTGTACTAGATCAAATACGCATAGAATCGAAGCAGATTAAGGTCGAGGAAACACAAGTTATCACCAAGAACACAGTACGACACAATCCACATGTGTTTGTTGGGCATGCAAACACTGTTTTGAACAAAACCAGAAGAACACAACATTGCGGAATATTTTAATACACATGTATAGATAATAAATGACGATCACTTACCTTACGTAGAGCACCACCAAGCTAATTATATTGTATTGAAACATCTATAATTGTATCCGAGAAAGAAGGTCGTCAAACTAAATAGTTCTTTTTGGACTGGTTATTAGTTCTGTGACTTTTAACAGTGACTATGAATATTAACAAATAACTAGCATGCTAAGGATTATCATACAGATAAATGTGTAATAATGGTTTAAGGAAGGTTCCATCATTCATCTCTAGCAGTTGATTATATACATTGAGCATACAACACAGAAGCAAGTTATTGCTTCAGAAAGCTATGTGAGTGTTAATATTTTTTTTATTCACATCAAAAATTTGATGTAAATTCAAGTAAATTAGAGTGAAATCGAAATTTTGATATGAAAGTATTGTGTCCCAATTAAGACAAAGGATGACAATTATTTGTGAAACATTTTTACAATAGTGCATGTTTTCCTCTTGACAGGTCTGCTGTGTAGAGGTCAAATGTCATTGTCAGCATGCTGAATGCAAGTATAAAAAAATAAAAAAATATATAAGACGCACATTTGAAAGAAGAAAAGTGCAAACATTTCAGGTGACAAATTTCAACTTTCAGTTTTTCTATGGTTTTACCCTATAGTTGTAAGGCCTACAAATAAATACGAAATGTACACGACATATTTGAAATATACATTGCTGTAAAGTTGAGTAGGATAGTGCAGCATAAAGGTTGTCTTGGTAAAGTAAAAAAGGGAATAAATAATACTCATAAGCATAACAGTGTCCATGTAGGTGGGAAGTATTTTATTAGTATAATGTTGGTAGTGATAAATTTGCATGTGTATTGTTCATCACAAACTATAATGAGAAAGAAATGACGTAAACTGACGTGAATAAAACGAGGATTAAGAATGAGTCACAAACGGAACAACAAGCAAGCATTCTAGCAGCATGAAGTGCACGTTATAATCCTGCAAGATGCCTAGAGCTCTAAGAATGCAGCACACGACGTTCACGTTGCTAGATACTCACTCTTCGTGTATCCAAACTCGTCGTCCACTTCCGGGTCCGCTTCTATCTCCTCCTTGCTGCGCTTTACATTGCCGGCGCTGGCGCGGTATATCTGCGGGCCGAGACCACATTCAGTTCATCGCACCGGTATGGACTTGCACATTCTGTATCCACAAGGGAAGGTCAGCTACCAACAAGATGATTGTAGAAACTTTGGTGATTAGATAATATCTGTGTACTTCGAAGGATTCAAAGATACTGGAAGATGCAGTTTTTGTCTTATCGTAAATTGAATCCTGAACCTCTGGAAATATCACAACTATACAAATATAATGCTTATATTTGTGTTTGTGAAGTTAATGACTTTCTTCTGTGGATACAAGTATAGAAATATAAATATTACTTCAGCAGCAAAAAAAAAAGAAACACCACACTTCAATAACGTTATTTAGAGGATTTTCGAAATTTACAAATAACTGTTGTCAAAAGTTGTGCAACCTTTGCGCCTCAAAACTATACAGTATCGAGTTAGATGACACATATGCATGCCAAGTTCCATTGAAATTTGTGCTCTCATTTGGCCTATGATGCGCGTAAAAAAAGTTTTCTAGTTCGGTAAATTTGAGTATTTGCCAAAAACTGAAAAGCTCTCAATTAATATGTTGATTTGTGTTGGCAAAGATTAATAAAATCACATTCTGCTAACTTAATATCATCACTTCACAGTTCAATGCTGGGCTGTTTGAAATGAGGGTACAAACAAAGTTCAAAACATTTTTCTTGCGCGGATAACTTTAATTTGAAAAGTTTTGTTGTCTCGTTGAAAGTTTTTGCACACCATCTCTTGACTGGCCAAGTTGGTGGGACACACAAAGCAGGCTCAGAGTATTAGCAAAATGAGATTCTTCTGCTGTATTCGGCAAGGCACGAATTACTTGTGCGCTTCCACATAGAATTATATTAAATCACCGGGGAACAATCGCACCTTCCCTTCAGACAGACATTGACATTGTTATAATGAGTTTTAATTGCAGAAGCTAAGAAGGGGAGTAGTAAAAAACAGCTTAACTATGACGGTCATATTTTCGCCTGTGTTCTTGCTGATTCTTTACTGATGGATCTACAGTTAGTCCAAATTAGGAATTGGCTGGGCCCATTTCATCATATTGAAACACTTGTCTGAGTAATTTCGGAATAAGCAACATGCATGTATTTCAGATTTTATTCTAACCTACACAGTGATAGTATTTTCCACAGATTTAATAATATGGCCGCCAAAAAAGTTTTCAAGAATGAACAAATGGCTTAAAAGGGCATTTAAAATACGTACATGAATCATTCAAAGCTGGTAGATTAGATTGAAACACTTGCTTTTGAGATTTTCCATCTCTATCACGACCTACAAGATTACGCAGGGAGACTTTCCTGCCTTATGATGATGTAGTATAGTTACTTTTCATTGACAATTGAAAAAATAAATGGACCGGCTGATTTTCGGTTGCTGATTAGTAGTTAGTTCTAATTACGATTTATAAAACAATGAAAATATATCATCAAATCAATTATATATAAGATATTGTTTCGTTAATTTATCCAAGCACGTTTCCAATACTATATATATACGGTATTATATGATATTGATAGAGAAATCGTTCCAAATTGGTAATTATTCTATTTGACAGAAAAACACGAAGATACAATTCTTTTTAGAAATTTCTTCATGCTCTTGAATGAACTAATCATTTGTATCTACAAATATCTTCTGCCATTTTGTATAACATCATTTGAATACAAATTTTTGGGATAGCATCATCGTATCCAAAGACACAGTGCGTTCTAACTTATAACTCAATGTATATCTTCTCTGAGTCAATACCACAATGTTTCTACTATCCAATTTCGAACAAAACTCACCTCTTGACCCATCTTCGTGTATATTCGACCCTCCAAGTCTCGAACGTCTTCTTCCTCCTCGTCATCGTCACTCGATGAATACGTCTTGTCGTCTTTCTCTTCTTTGATTTGTGGTTGTTGTGGTAGGTTTTGTGTAGGAGGTAGAGGTGGTGGTGCTTTGTTTTTGTTGATCGAGTACTTTCTTGATTGTCTGTTGGCCGGCTTCGCTTCCACCGCGTCCATGCATCGTCCCGCCTTCAAGTAATCGTTGATATGTTAATAAACATGCACTAGCAGGTTGTATGTAATATTCTACAGATGTTTGATACGATAATGATTATTATTTATATTATACGCTCATTTTCAAGAGGCATCAAAATATCAGTTCTTTGCGTGGGGATAGGTCTTGAACAGTAGGCGACATCAGAATTTTAATACGGCAGGAAACGTAGATACTTTGAACACCCTATAAATGGTATATAAAGTAAAACTCACTCGTCTTATATCGCATCATTTTTTCAAATATACAGCTAAAAAAAATACATTTCCAGCTGTTAACTTGTGAAAATGTTACAATCCAAAATTGATAATTTAATTTCATATAATTAGGAAAGTATTATGAACATCTGCGTTTTCCTCATATTAGAATTTTTATGTATCATACCACTCAAAAGTTATCACCAAAAAACTGACATTTTGATCAATTGACTCCATTTCACTCCAACAAAAAAAATATTGTAGCCTACTGACAACAAAGAATTAAATCAATGTCACGAAGATGTTCTCAAATGATAATTGACATAGGCTAGAGTACACTCAAAAAACGTCATGTCCTGTTAATGAGAAGGTCTGAAACGTTCTAAGGCCATTTTTTTAAAAGGACAGGAAAAATTGTTTTGGCATCAACATATTTTATTGCCACACAGTAAAAATTGTAAACATGGTCAAGTTGATTAAAATATTACGAACATATTGAAGACAGAAAAAATAATGTTGCTGTTCAATACACTTTCAGGATCGTAAATAATAATTATTGTGCCATGCATCTAATAACACCACATTGATGTACAATAGGCAGATGAGTATAAGCAACATTTTCAAATTCTTCAGGAGCCAAAAAAATACTTTTGGCTTCAATTTAGAAACACTTTTTTTTTATGTGTGTATAAGAATATTATACAACATTTTATGAGTTTATAAAACATTAAATCTACTTATTATTTCTATGAGATAATGGTACTTATGGCGGTTACGCCAATTGCTAATGTAAAATTCTGCTGCAACTGAGATTGAGATGTTCCTAGCACCCTTCTGCTAGGAAGTTTCTTGCATGTTGCTTACACCCTTGACTGGCGAAATGATGTTATAACAAATGTTTTTTTTTAAATTTAAAATAATAATAAAATAGGGTGGTAAGATCGCCCTTGTGGTGCCCCGTCCAAACGATCCTACTTTCATCCTTTCATCCAATGTACTAAATGTTATTAAAAAAAAAAAATAACAAACACACACACGCACAAAAGCCATTTATATGCATACATATGAACGAATAATGTTTTGAATGGTCTCTTGATTCCAATGTGAAACGTTAACATGTCAAAAAGTATTATTATATCACTTGTGCCGTAATATTCATTCGATTCAGTGTATTGAACTGGTCATGGCCGACACAGAAGTTAATTAAGAGTTCATGGAAGTCGATTCAACGGAATGTCAGTCTTTAAGTAAAACATTTATTAATTTAATTTATGAGAACGGTTTGATTCAACAAAATTCGAATACAAGGGAAACGCAGATATTTTCACTACCTTTGAGATGATGTGAGTTATAACTATTCAACTTACGGTATATTGCATAATTGTCATAGGCCAAAACACCCTTATTAGCTGTATACCTGTGGAAATGTTAGAATCCAAGGCTGATAGCTATATTTCACATTTTTTCGAAGCTACTAAAATTATCTGCATTTCTCTCGCATTGGAATTTTGATACACCGGTGCCGTTCATCACCAATCAATCACCAAAATCCTGATATTTCATTTTGTTAATTAATCGACTCCTATGATGAAGTAATAAAAAAGCTGCGCGTATCGAGCATGCGTATTGCCGGACTCACCTGTATGATCTCCGGAGTGACGGTGCGTGCTTCCGGGACGTGCATCGGGACCACCCTCATCAGTTCTCCAGAGGTGGGGGCGTGAGGCGCCGTTCTTCGAGCGGCGACACCAGCTGCTCCTGCGGAGGATGCGGACGCAACTTCATGACTCTGACTCTCTCTGTCGCCCACGTTCTGCAACGATTCGAGCGCGACGGGACAGCCTTATACTCGCCATCTCTCTCTAACCGCTGCTAACAAGCCTCTGCTAGCTATTGCACTACACGCTACACACAGCTACGACCTTTCTCAAACTCATTCTCAAACCAAAACAAACTCAAAATTAAAATGTGTGTTGAATCAATTTCAAACTGTTAATGTGAATGCCTGTTAGTCTGTTGCAAATAAGATTTGTCATAGACAACTGGGGTGGTGAGATCACCCTTGTGGTGCCCCGTTCAAACATTCTCAACTTGTCATCCCTAGTCTTAATTGGGAAACAATGACTTTATGTCAAGTTATCAATGTTCGTAGTAAAAAGGAATAGAAAGCCATATTTGTTAGTCTACGTTTACTTTAATCCGATTCTTCTTTTAATTACCACTGATATGGTTACTGGTTTAGTGGTTTTGCTGAATATTGATTGGTTGTGCATCTGAATGATCAAACCTGGTGTTCTTCAAAACTTTCTAACTCCACAAATGAAATCCTATTTAGAAAAAATGAATTACGAATGTTGGAAAATCACAAAATAAGCGAAATAGCGACAGTATTTTACGGCGGACAGCCATTGTACATACTACGTGATTTTGATGTACTACTTCTATGCAACTATGCGGATAAAGCAATCAAATGTTAAAATCAGTTCTTCATCTGTTCTTTAGAACTCACGGACACTGAAATATTCACGCTTATATTTAACTTTCCTGTTACACTAAGCTCATTCAGGGATTTCACATTATTTGTATTTGCAAAAATGTGAAACAGTGTAAAGTGATAACATTTGTCAAGTGAGATATGTATTATCATTAGTAGTAGTAGTTCGGATTATAGCTATCTTACCGAGGGGTACGTAACTCTGATTGTCACCCATGCACTTTTAGACTCAGACTCTCTCCAGAGCTACGAAACGAAATTAGTACATGCACGCATCAGTTATGGATGACAGTTGACGACTTGACAGTAAAATTATAATGTGAGAGATATTTTACGAAGAGAACGTCAATGTAGACACTAGAAATGCTGCATGAAAAACTGATATAAACACGAGTTTGTGCTGTTTGGTTTTATGCATGAAAAGGTTATCAGGTACGGAACTAAACGTTAGATCAGCAGTGCAATATAGAAGAAAACTAGTGTTATTTGTACCGCGATACAAGACATTCTGTTTTCAGCTTGAATGGCTGTTTGCACAACTCTGGAACGATGTAGGCTTTCCTCTGTACGATAACTATAATCGGTACGATAACTATAGTCGGTATGATAGCTGTAATCACTACGACAGCTATAATCAGCGTGATAGCCATAATCCAAGTTAGTACATAACGATGAATGGTGTTTGAACAGAACAAATAAAGCAATATAAAAACTAGCCAAATATAAGTTCACACAAAAAGCTGTGTAACACACCAACAAATTGAATGTTATACATGCGTTGATAAGTTAGCAGAACTATTATTTAATTCAAAATATTTATAATATGACTATTTTGTCAATTTCCATGCGCATATTCTTTATTCACTATAGAGGAATTTTGTTACTTGGTTATTTCTTATTCTACTTATTTACGATTCTTTCAATCGATAACTGGTTCAACATCTAATTAATCGACTGTCTAATATTACAATTGAATATCAAATCCAAGTCCTGCAATATTAAAATCATACGGCATCCCTGACATTTATATTGACATTGGTTGGTTTACGTGTTTCAAGCGATGGTATTATTGTACTAGATCAGCAGAACGTAGCAGAAATCAGCAGAAAATTGCGTAGCAAGCCGAGAGCACAAATTGTTGCAGAGAATGAGCTTACCCATTGAATGAGCGACTGGACGAGGAAGGAGACGGGATTGCCAGCAGCTCGGATCACGTCGACGGCTCGCTCGTGACTTGCCTGGCGAAGGTCGATGCCGTCGACCTCCAGGATCCTGTCCCCAGTCTGTAAATAGCATTATGAGTACACTTCCTGTCAATACAGTGCTGGCAGTTCATATTTCATAGCACAGGCCTAATTACACATTGTTTTCTGAAGAACCAAAAAGATTCAACATTCATTCCTCGGAGTAATTTAGTAATTTCCAGTTTTGAATGAGGTTTGGACTGATACCATGATTTGGTTCATTTTATATAATGCGGGTATAACTTGTCCTGTACTCTTATTTTGTACATTCCTGTTCCCACTTAAGCACTATTCATTTTTTAAGAATTTGTCTTTTTTCAGCATTCATCAATTTGGTCTAAAGGCACTTCAAAAGTTGTGGGTACTTCTACATCTATTTCTATTTTTATCTTTTTCAATATCTATTTCTACTTTTCTTGTGACTGATATAATGACCCAGTTTGCAAACTAATAATTACAGTATGAAACTGGGTCCATGTTATTTATAAATTTTATAACTATAGACAATAACATTTTATTTTTCCTACTTGTCGATATTTATGAAAAAATTGTAACAGCAACCTTCGTTCAACTTCAGTTTATGATGAAAGTAAAATCGGCTGCCTGAGATAACTTTTGTTTTATGTTCATTGAATAAACCTATTCCAATAACCTTATTGACCTGTAGGGAAAGCCCTGTCTGGAATTCCTGCGGTAGTCTTGTGGGGAAATCCTGTGAGGGAATCCTGTAAGGGATTCCCCATTAGGATTCCCCATTATTTAGTACTAGTATATAAGGACAAAGGACTACCTATGATTCAGTTGCCAGTTGAACTCAAGATTACTCAGCCAGAATGGTCATGCAGCCCTACTCGCTATTTACTGTCATGTATTCACCAGTGCAAATACATATCTAGTTTTCTTAAGTAACCTGTGTTGTGTTAAAGCTTCAATATTAATGTAAATCTAACCTTGCATTCTACTGTATCACAAATCTCACAGACCAATCACTGTTTATGTCACTCAATCCAATTTATAAAACTGTACCCACCAACAGATTTGAAGCACATGCGTACAACGTACAAACCAATGTTACAACAACTGCGCTGCCTCATTCAACGCAGCTTGAAATCTTTCATTATGTACGAGCATCCCATAACAAGCCTCAGTGGCAAGCTTCCAACCTTCCAACCTCTGATAAGCATAACGCTCCAAAGTGGATTCCAGCTAGATTCCCGGTACGTTGTAACTGTCAAGAGTGATCACATAATCTAACCGTAGTACATGAAATTTCATATTTATGATATATAGATCAGAGTGATATGCATGCAATGGTAATTATGAAAAGATTTTAACAAATTTGAAGTACAGTCTTGTAAATTTTGCTCTCCTATATATTCATAAATATATCATTAAAGCTAGGATAGTTCAGGCCGAGTGATCTGTGATCGGCCCTAGAACTTTATCTGCAACGTTCGAGTACCAATACATTACGTGTCAATATGGCAAATATGTGTCAAAACGTCAACTATGAGTCAATACATGGACTGCGTGTAAATATCTCGACTATGAATCAATACATCAGCTACGAGTCAATACATCAACTGCAAGTCAATGCGTCAACTCGACTACGGGTCAATATGTTGAACAATACGAAAACCACGAGTCAATACGTCAACTACGAATCAATACGCCAACTGTGCGTCAGTATGTTTGATCTCTCATCCTACCTCTACCCTACCTTGAGCTCAGCAGTTCGTCCCGCAGGACTTTCGGGAAGAACATTCTTTATGAATATCCCGGATATTGCCGAGCCGCTATCCGGCCCCGCGTTGTACAGGTCGACCTTGCCGCCGACGATGCTGATACCGAGGCTGCAGTTGGGTTCCCGCAGTATTTCGACCGTCCTCTCCGGACCCCAGTGCTTGGCTAGGAGCACAGACGGGGCCTCCTCATCCATCGCGTCGTGATCCCCTGAATATCCCTGCACCTGTTGCAAGACCGTCATCGTCGCCCCTTCGCCCGCCCGCGCTATCACCGGCGAACTTGGCAGCGGAGATATATCCGAAGTCCGTATCTGTATCTGCGACACAAACACTTTGTCTTCCTGGGGTGATAATCTTCTGACACTTGGCACTACTGCGGCACTAACTGGGGTTGTCGCTGGACTCACGGTGTCACTAGCACTAACGGTCGCCGGAGAAGGCACGTCTAGCGTCCGCACTGAAGTGTACGTGATCGGCGACGTCGCTAGGGCGACAGGCTCGGATTTATTGATAGGAAGTTGAGTCACTGCCACCAGTTTAACATTAACACTTGAACTAGTCACTCGCTCACTGAATTCGGCGTTTGATTGTTTACTAGAATCGAAGATGGGCGAAGTTTTTCGGTCTTTCGTAACAAAAGTGGAACTGAAACAAACATTTATCATTATAAATCATAGTATCTCCATTATGGCATACCAGAATCTCAAGAATTAATTTTTAGTTTCATTTTAGAATTAGATTTAGTAAAAAAAGGTACAACTTTTATTTAAGGTACAATATTAAGCAATATGGTTACTACTGATATGATTAATCAATACAGATTCCTAGTAGCTAGATAAGAGAAGCAAGCATGCACGAAGACAAAGACTTACCGGTAGTATTCGGGAAATATCCTAGGAAAGCAAAGAAATAGAGAGATTTAACGAAGCTTGTGCTGTGATAAGCATTCAAGTATTGGTACAGTCATAGCTCATTACAGAGGACTACATACAGTGTGTTTGTGTTGGTGCAATAGCTAACAGTGGTGAAATAATTTTAAAAAATGTCAAAATTTCAAGCAAAAATTCAAAAGTAAAAAATGTGTAATGAATAAGTTTTAGTTTGAAACTATCCAAATTTAAGCCAATTTCTATGTTCGATCAACTATTCACTACGTGGGCCTTTTAGATACATTTGGTGAGACACGTCTCCTCGTTTCTTTCCGTTCAACTGGTCAGAAAGGCCTAGTAAAGTAAAGTGAAGTGTTTATTGTCATTAGATCCACTAATACAGTAATAAATATATGAAAGAAATACAGACATTTCACAGAAATGTTCATCAGTCAGTAAATGTTTCAATATGAAAAGAAAACGGTAAAATATAACAGATAGAGAAGAAAGTACGGACAGTAATCGTAGCTACTTCTGCTACTAAAGTGTAGATGATGGCTTTTACGTAAGCAGTGTTATCAGCCAAGAACAAGAAGCACAGGAGAATATTGGAGCTCAACCGAAAAAGTTTTTTACCTTAAAAATAATCAAAGACTATTTATTCCATATCAAAGAAATGTTATTCTTTCCGCATGCGGTCCTTCGCAGCCAGAAAAAGAACTGAAAATTGGATTAGATTTTGAATAAACGATAGGTTCAAGATTTTCAATACAAGAGATAACTAGGACTACTGACCTACTGAGAAGAAATGACATGAGCATGTAATAATAGTTCTGAAGTAAAGATCAACTACAGACGTGATAATTCACACAGCTAAATTGAGAACAGTATTAAAAATGACAAGAAACAACAGAGAATAGGCTATAAGGCCTTATAGTTTACTATGACATGAAATAAGAGTTGGAATATTTTATGATATTCATTTCAAAATGTGGGATCAACAAACTAAATCTTATTGATGGCAGTATTATGATGCATCAAGGTATTACCCAAGACTTCGGGACTTCATTAATGTGATTGAGTTAAACTTAAATTCAGTGAAATTTCTTAGAAGATTAGGATTCACACGACAGTATTTTTATTTTTAGAAAATAGTTAGTTCTGTGGAAATGGGCATGCTCGAAAATGTTTATTTAAATGCTAGGTTTAGAGTGAAAGAACTTCCACTGTCCTCAGGCAGAGACTTTGGACGGTGTATGTTCATTTACACTGAAACATAGCATTTAAATAAACATTATTGAGAACCTACACAAAACTAACTACTGCATTTTAAATAACATGAACTCTTAACAAAACTGTCGCTTTTTCATATATTTGTTTTCATTGTTTAACACGTTAGGGTTACAATTATTGGTTTACTTATCGGGAACGTATAATCTATAACACGTCTATAATTTCATACACAAATCATAGTGTAGCAAAAAAATCAAATACAAACACTGTGGGCAAACCAGTGCTCCACACAAAAAATAAATCAATTTACTAAAAAAAAATCATCTAGGTACATTCACAAAACCTCTACGGTACTTATCCGTCAAAATGCAAACTAATCGACACAAAAACCAGCGTAGCATACAAATCCACGATAAATATTCCACCTCCCAAAGTTTTGACTATTTCTCCTTCAGTTTGTGCAGTTTAATGTGTGAACTATCAACATCAGGTCTTACCTGGGAGATATCTGGTTCTTCTGCTTGACGGGTGCCGGTCTCCCGTTGGCCTGAGACAAAGACTTGCGGTACGCTGTCGCCACGACACCAGGGATGAACGTCACACTGGAAGAGAGATGACGCTAGTAAAACATCATTTATTTGGCTTCTTAGCAATTATTGGCGTTCAATATCAAGTTGTTTCGAGTATGAGTATGTGTGAGTATGACAACGAGAAATTACTGAAAATTAATTAGAAGTAATATTTGATGACATTTCCAAATTGATTTCCAACGCGATTGAACATGGATCATGATTCTCGATGAATAAAAACAATTCCGAATTGGCCTACTCTTTCTCTCTATATATATTAGACAGAAGGCCCCTAGTAATGGCGTAGGAGAGACAGGTGACGATCTGAAAGAGTTCACACGAAGACTAATTCGATTGCAATAATTTAAGTAGGCTCTAGCCTAAAATACATCGACTTGTTCATCTTGGCCTTCTTATTTATATATTTTCATCAGTGACCACAAAATACATAATGATGACCGTCAATAAACTACAATAATACCAGGTAGTGTAACACAACCTAATAAGTGTGAGAGATAGTGTTAAGAATAAGCTCATTATCAATTTAAAACCAATTTGAAATCATTAACGAGTCAATTCAATCAAATTGTTAGACATTCTTTGAGAAGTCATATGATTTTACAAGTAGGAATTCTTTGACTATTGTTTTGAATAAAGTTACACTTGGGACTTTAATTTACAATGATTTTTTTTAATACAAGAGAGAGCGAGTGGGGGAGACGCAGGAGTGATTAATACCATAGCAAACTACCAATACTCCTCTAACATTCAGTTAGTTTAAAAAAGCTAAATAACTAATAACTCTACTTCCTGGTAGACAAGTTAACTGAGGAAGTTTATGAAGTTGAACAGGATGACAAATTATCACGTCCTTATATTAACAGCAATTATCATAACACCTTACTCTGACAGTTGAGACAGAGTATATCTTCACTGTTCAGTTATCAACGCATTAGCAAACTTTCCCGAACTAAACAAGGAACTTTTATCGTCGTAAAACTTTCTGAGCAATTAAAAATAGCCGGCGCAGTTAAACCTGGTAAAGTACGACAAATCTAGTGTAATTGCTGCCAACAGACAGAAGTGTTTGGCAGTTGACACAGGCAGACACGATTCACACTGACGTGAACGCGAGGGCCAGATAGTGGAGAAAGATGACTGTAATCCTGTTACCAGATGCCCTACTAGAGCATTACCTGTATAATGGGATTGTTGTTGGCACTTGCAGGGCATCTTGTCTGTGGAGATTAGATTCACGTTTCGAGCACACAGAACTTGAAATAGACTTATGAAGGATAACAGGGCCATACTAACATGCTAGAAACAGTGATTTGTAGACTTTATGTGGAATACATGACTATTAGCGTGCACACAATTTAATTACAGTGGGTTAGGTACTAAATTTAATAAATTTAATAATTTAATAATTGTGTTGAAATTCAAGTTTTTTAAAATACAATTACTAGAATTTGGTTAGGCCTGTAAACTAAACTTGCCTAACTGTATTCAATGGTATGATAATGATTTGAAAATAAGGTTGATTTAGAATCTTACTTGAAAATTCGAGGGAAATGTTTTTTCGTGAAGAATTTACTATGTCTTAAGATATGTCTTTGAGCAAACAAATATTTGCCAATGTCAGTTTGATAGTTATAGTTAGACCCTATCGAAGATGATAGTCATGCAATGCCAATGTATAACTAAATCCCCTCTACTTCATTTCCACTCCCTTCTATCCCCCCGGCCCCACCACACCATGTCAAAGAGTGACAACCGAGCTAGATAGTGGATTGTGATTGGTTATCTGTGGGGTGATCTGTAGTGGCCAGAAGAGGTACTTACTGCCGACTTAGGCGAGGGGAATGGAGGTGTGCACGGGGATTAATCCTTGTTCAGTCACAAGAGTGAATTGTCTGTATAGTATGTGCAGCATCATTATTCATCATTTGTGTACTATTTTCATATTGCTGTTCACTACTATCTCATTATATACGACCATCATTTTTTACTCCTCATTCATGTTGTTGGAATTATTATTTTTTCATTGCATCCATAAATCTTTCATTATTGTTTTCTTCTTACTGATTAATTTATAAAAATTGTTTGATTATTATTATGTGTCTTTGGCAACTACCGGTTTATATTATGGAACAAACTTTCTTTTGATATTATAATATATCGACTACGGACACACTCGTTCACAGCCGTAAGAGTGACTACTCGACTCTACCTGATGTCGGCTGACAGTAGCTGCGCCCGCCTCAAGATGGCTCTGGCCTGCGAGTTGGTCACCTTGCGCAGACTCTCGTTGTTGACGGACAGCAGGAAGTCTCCCGGAGAGATCCGCTTGTCTCGGTAGATCGCACCTCCGGTCGCCACGGCAACTACCAGCATCCCGTTCACTCCCTTATCCACACAGTCGACGCTCAGACCTGCAAGTACAGCACAAGTCACTCTCGTGAGTTTCACGTAGACTATCACAACATAACATGGAACGTATATTCGTATTGTTGTGATAACACAACAATATGCCACGTATATTCCATTCAGACAACTAGGCTTGTTCGTCTGCTAACAACATTTATTGATATAATTCAATATTTTTTTCTCAGGGGACCCTAAAATTATGTGAACCAGTCAATTCTGTTGTTTTGGTATTCATTAACAAAATGTAGAGAAATTGAATAGTTCACATTGTATAGCTAAAGACACTATGAAAACAAATGAATATTGGAATTGATTATTGAACAATAATCAATTTCAATATTCATTTCCATATTCCAATATCCACCTCAATAATTTATTATTATACACATTAACAACTAGGAAAACAAAGCATATGCGTTGTAATACGAGTCAGATATTTACATAGAATGTACTAGAAAGTTATGTACAACTTCATTTTCAAATTATTATGAGCCTTCCTCAGTCATTCATTTGATCATTCTAACCATTTCATAGTTATAATTCATAGCCTTGCCACATGTGGATTTTCAGGGATTTTCAACTCAATCTGTTTTCAGTAGTCATTTTGCAAATACAATAATTTATTTTCTTATGAACGACCAATCAAAATTTTTTCAAACTCTGTAGGAATATGTATTAGAACGCAGGCAACATTCAGTGGAGATTTCATTTCAAATAAATGGAATTGAAAAATCGTAAATTCCACTCAGTGCTATTCTAATGGGGCTTTTCCAAAATTTCCCAATTTTTTTTACAAAAAACCTGTCCAAACCAAATTTGCTCAAGAACAATCCCAGCCTAGTCTGATACCGGTATGAAACCACTATTCAGAAAATAGTGTCAAGTCAACCGGTTACTTTGCCTAACCTGTATGACACAACAAAATTACAAACAAATACAAAAAAAGGAAGCCTGATTTTTTTTTGGTAAGTGAAATGAAAGTCTTTGCTATGCTCATATCATTGTTTTTTGAGAAATTGTATCTATACAAATATGAATAATATTATTATTAACCAGTGAATAAATATTGATATTTGACAAAACACGGCCCTTCCACCAATAAGAGTAAATTGTAAGTAGAGTACATAGTCGAAGTATGATACACAATGTCCAGCCTACAGTCTTCCCTATTCACGAGTCCAACCACTCAAACTAACCAACTCAGATGAAGTGTCAGAATAGCATGACAGATGATGTGAGCAAGTGACATAATATTGAAGACCTGACAGGTTTACTGTGAAAAATAGAATTTCCAGAGTGGGTCGGCTATAATAGAAAATGTGTCAACCAAAACTTGAAAAATGAAACTACAAAAAGGAAAGTCATTTCTGAAGGGAAAAGAATGTACCTATCAAACATTCTTCTTGGAAGAATTTTGTGCAAATGCAGTTTCCGTTGAAGGTGTGAAATACGTATGGTTACATTCTTCAGTTGGATATAGATTCTCAGTTTTTACCAAACATGCTTCTGGTACCAAAAACACCCTGCGTTAAACGTATTTGCACCACAGTACTTGACATGGAATCCAGGATGATGCTTAAACTTAACATTGAAGAGGACACTAAAATGCTACCCAAACTGTCAAAACTGTTGCTGAAATTAAAAGATAACTGTGATGACAGTTTTCATTATGACAGGAATAATGTCACAACCCGATATAGATATAAGCTTGAGGTGATATAAAATGTTTCTTCCGAAATTAAATTATTTCGAAACATAAAATCCGTGCATATATTGCCGCTATTTGTTTCACAGACCGTAGGAAGTCAGTGTAGACTGTATGGAGACAGTGTATGTAGACTTGCGGACGTATAAAGTGGTCGGTGAAGCCATACTAAAATTCATATTGAAGAAAATTGACTGACACATACATACCAAATGTACAACAATAATAATAATAATAATAATAATAATAATGATGATATGTTTTCGTAGCAGATTGATCGTATATATGTGGTATTGTCATACTCCAGACAATTATTTTATACGTACATATGCACTCTATTATTGGCGGTCTATACCAAAATTACTGGAATGACATGTGAAATTTAAAAATAAATTCAACCTCATGAAACAACATTTGATATAACCGCTGAAAAAAGTAGCCTATAACGTAAGTAAAGTTTATTCATGATGCATTTTAATGTGACTTAATTGACCACTTTATGTGATCCCAAGTGATTACCCTGATACCTTGAAACTTTGGCTACATAAATCCATGCAACATCACAAGCGGAATGCCTCTAAGCTGGCCTTGTCATAGGGTAGCTAACGGCACCAGAGGGATTCTCTCTATCAGCCGCGTAGGTACTGTGATTTAAGTGGGGAGGGGGAGCATAATCGACCCTTCTGAGAATCCAATGCACAGGTGCGTACTGCCTGCTATACTACCTTTAAGCACCCGAGATCAGCAGAATGGGATTCTAGGTACCGTATTGTAGTAGTGTTTTAATAGTTGGTCTGCTTATTCACAGGGTTAAATTTGAATACCTTGCCCCTCTTTCATACATGCATGCCTGGAGGGCTGTCTTATCTTGTTGTATTTCATGAGTACTGTCCTTGAAGCTACCGATCGATCGCTGCTCTACCTAGTGTACAAATGAAACTATGCTACACACCTCAAATATTTACGTTTCAGATGACTGTTGCTACAGCTGAGCCAACGTAAACATAATTTTGGAAACAAAGTTAGTTTCCTTGTACACTACTAGATTACTCACTGTTGAGGTTTATACATTTGGATGGTGAATTGGTATATTTCCATCATTGGTGGGATAGGGAGTTGCCTCACCATAAGAGACCGGCAAACCTACACAACACTCAATACATCTTGGCGCCTACTCTACTCACCCAGTGACTCCGCCCCCTTGTGGATCCGCACGTCCTGCTCTAGCGACGCGGGCAGCTGGTGGACCTCGGAGGCCCAACAAGCCGCGATCTCTTCGTCGACCATCTCCTCGTCCGTCAGCTCGCCGACAGAGGACGCCTGGGCTGCCAACAGACGATCGCGAGACACGGGCACTGACAGCTGCAAGTGACAAAATAACAACCGATTAGCACTAACTGATACAGTGACCGAGTTTTCTCTACTACGAGAACAAAGCATATGCGTTGTAAGATGAGCGATATTGGCCAATTTATGTGATATAAAATAGAAAGCTATAAACACACTATATTCCTGCTGATTTCTGTCGTGAATGATGGTTTCTCTACAGTGACTACAGATCTAATAACAGTTTCAGCTAAAAGTGGGATCATGATTAAAACGCTAGCGACACCAGTGGCGTAACTACCGCAAAGGCAGCCGCAGGGGGTCCATCTTGCGATATCTATGAGTACAAAATATGATCCCCGAAAAATAAATAGCAATTTACACACTACTTATATCATTTTTTAAATAATTATTAATATTTTCAAGCTCTTACAGCAGTAGAGGCTTAGGGACCGAAGATGGGAATCAGAATGGGGTCATGGCTAGATGGACTGATTTGGGAAAACAAGATGACTCCTCGTAATTGTGACAATATCAAATGTCAGTCTGAAACTATTTACAAATTGACACTACCATATATTCATTCAACCAACTATGGAAACGACAAAATGTAGAATGGATGGGCGGAGGGGAATTAATGTAATTGATGAATACTGAATTGATGTGATTGTGTCAGAGATAAAGCTATAAACAACAATTTTGCTACGGTACTGCTGAGAGCCTATTTAACACAGTATCCTAACTGACGTTTATGTAAAAAGAGTAAAAATAAATATTCTCATTGACAAGGGGGAGGGTCCTATATGCAAGTCTATTGCCCCAGGACCCATGATTCCTAGTTAAGCCACCGAGTGACGCGGTTGTAAGTCTCTTGAGTTATAGCTGATTACTACACCAGTATACAGTGAAGTGTGTTACCTTGCCGAGGGCCGAGTCGTCGGTGTCATCAAGAGCGTCGTCTTCTGGCTGCGCCGCGTCCGGGGGCTGACTGGAGGGGAGCGGAGGGGCAGGCTCCTATTGGATCAGAACAAACAGCACTGTTACAAGCAGAATAACTGTCCATTCATCTCCTAGTTCCCGAGTCGGCGATTCTGTTCCTGAGTATTTTGAGGGGGACACGGCGTAACATTTTCAATAGTGATCACATACCATATAAAAAATCGCAGTGACTCGCAGTTTATTCTTTTGGATTGGTAAGATCGCCCTTGTGGTGCCCAGTCCGAACGATTCTACCATGCCATCCTCAGTCGTATTTGGGCTGTGTTATTTCAATGATGATACTATTTTAAATAAACCATCAACTACTACCTGTTCAACGAATATTCACAGAGGAACATTAAATAAATTTCCCAATTTTCCCGTCTTTTGCCAATTGTGTGCTTTGTGAACGTAATGAGTGTATAAGATGTAAACACGGACTATACTTTGCATAGTAATGCCGATAAAAGCAGTTGTAATAAAGCGAAGAGTAGAATACACACTAGGGTACCTAGATAAATGAAAGGTAATTCAAGAATGCAGATAAAACGATGAGATGGAGATTACGTGTTCGAGTTCCTGACGAGATTAAACCAACAGTACTTGCATCCAGCCATATTCCTGAGACGATAAAACTAGCGAACTCACTAAATACAACAATGAAAGATGAGGCTGAGAAACCTTATACATTCATATTTTATAGTGTCAACTACTAATTCATATTTTATAGTGTCAACTACTAATCAGAAAACACAAGTATCAGGAGTGGAAAACTACAAGTAAAACTACAAAAATACAACTCCAAGTAAAAACACAAAAAATAATTCAATAAAATGTCTTTAAAAATACGTATATATTGATGTATAATCATTTCAAAACATATGGAATATAATATCTTGAATGAAAACTGTTATGAAAGAGGACAGTATTCAGATACGAAATTGCCACGAACTCAATGATTAATGTTTGCTTTTTTTAACGACCCCCACCAACAGCTAGCTTGTTTTGGGGTACGCATGAGCGAATGATGATTAAGAAACACCATAACTTATGCAGCACCACCCACACCCGACTTGAATCCAGTTTCTAGAGCAGTGCCTCAGCTGAATGAGCCACGGGGCCGCACAGTGGGACTTTGATTGTTTACTTGTGAAAGGTTTGTATTGCAGACATGTGACCTCCCCTCTCCACGGCAGAAAGTTGATCTCAGATTTGAAAGTTGGAAATAAAGGACGAAAACCAGTTCAATGCTGAGCCTGAGAACGTAAAAAGGTCGCCGTTTTCCCCTACTGGTGTGTTGAACTTTGTTCTGAGCGCACTCGGGGGAAATATAGACTCGATCAAGATCTGGAGAAATGAGTTGAATATACGACCAAGACGAAATATAAACGTTCACATGTATTTTAATTCAACAGAGCAGTAGTCAGCACATTCGCCTGAAAGTGAAATCTCATGGAGAAAGGATCACTAGATTATTTAAAATGTTAAAATGTCAGTTTCTGACATTACTTCTAAAAATCACTGAAGAATTTGAGTACATCTAATGAATTCACGAGTGTACCTATTCTAGATCCGAAGTTTTTATTTGCATGGTGACAGGACTGCCGTGATGTGGCCAGATCACTATAACGACCGGTGATCTTTCGACCACACTCAATTTACTGTATGGATAAAGAAGATAATATTTACGCGTTTTTTTCATGATAATATCAATCAAATGCACACATCCTCGATAGACTATATTCAACTCAACAAAGATCAAACACAAGGACGTCGTTAGGGCGTCCAAAGTGACCCAATCCACATTTGCGCCCCACCAAGAATGTATCCTTTTTTTTTACAAAATTTATATGTTGACCTACAAATAAACACACATAAAAAAAATGCTGGGAGAAATCGCGAAAATAACTTATTAAAGTACTACAAACATAATGGTAATAACCATAATGGTTCAATAACTAGACTCCACAACTGCTTGTAAATCGCAAAAATCACCTAATTAGAATGACCATATTTAAAAAAAAAAAAATCCTGCGTGGCTTTGCTGGGGGAAATCGCAAAAATATGTTCGAAAAAGTCCATAACTGTTCAATTATTGAAAATGACTTCGAAAATATCCATAATGATTCAATTATTAGACTTCAAAATTGCTTGAGAATCGCAAAAATAACTTTGACAATATGACAAAACTTCACAACGGGGCTCCAGACCCTCTTTTAGCGCGCGGCTGGTGTCCAGCTGGATGGTCATTTTATTTACGTAACCTGCGCCCCCCTGATACACAAATCCTAATGAAGTCCGTGATTCAAACGTATGTGAACTGATCGAATGTTTTATCCTGTCTATATATACACGGAGTATCCGAGCAAATGTGCCATATAGAGCTAAGAGCTGTATAAGCAAGGGAGTTCGAACACAAATCGGGCTGAATCATCAGGTTTACATTTTACTGAGACTTATGAGTTATGACGATTATACAAATAATGTCATAATTCATATTCATCTTCAAAACTTCCGTACAGAGACGGTATACTCGAGGTAATACTACAAAACAATTAATGTACACTTGCGGTCACATTAAATGGTTCATTCAGAAATTAATATGTAAATAAAGTCTACGCTCATTCAACAGCTAGGATATATTCATAGACTATATGCGAGGAGTGCGTATATGGACATTGTCTCATAGTTTTAGTGCGTATAATATGAGTTTATTTTCCTCAACATGCTAGTGCGTATAATATGAGTTTATTTTCTTCAACATGCATTTTATAATGTAGTTTGATCGACCAATTTATGTGCCGAAACTGTACATATAGAGAATATAATATACAATTTCCAAAAATATAGTTCAGCATAATGTGATACTGCCAAGTCCATGATAGTAGTCTCGCGTGTGCAATATGTTGTTACATGAGGATACGTGTTCCATCCATCGAGTTGTCTGTTCGCTCGCTCGTTACATGACAGAGATTTGTTGGTTGCCAAGGAGTTACACATGATGTTCTAGATCGTCACCTGTTCGCTTCCCATCCAGGCGACGAGCGCGGGAAGATGAGACTTCACGCCATTCAAACCAGATGCCAAATACAGGAATAAAGGAATACAACTAAACCTCAATGGAAAATATATTCTTGACGGTAATTCATGATTTGGAATGGAAATTATTGAATTAAAAACCAAATTATTAAAAAGGCTTAGCAGCCAAAGAAAGACTAAAGCTGGGTTCACACGACGTTCACGAAAATATCGGACGGTATCGCTGGTGTGTTACCTCACCGTTTTTTTTTTACGTCACTCAATCTATTGGCAAAACTAGAACGGTGAAAATGATTCCATTATTTACTAATAACTCTAATTCAGTACAATATTATAATAAGTAGTCATATAAATATGATAAGTATAAATAATTGATATCAATAATTATAAAAATAACAGAGGAAATACACAGACTACACTTGTTGCCATGGCAGGTAGCTCTTCTAGTGGAAATTATCAATCAAAGTTACAGTTTTTGGAAACAGCTACTAGCACGAAATTTGTTAGATGAGGGTCTGGGGTGTCCACGGGGCGTGTTGGAGGCGCTAGGGCGGCGGCGCGGGGGTGGGCATATGGAGGAGGGCAGCAGTGGGATGAATCAGTCGCCACGGCACGGCGGAGCGTCCAAGGCGGACAAGCGCCGAGCCGCGTCGTTACACACGCCACGAGACACTTACGAAGCGAGTCCTGAAGGAGTCGACTCTTCGCTTGAGACTGTTTCTATCGTCACAACAATGAACCTTCTGAAGGACGAATACAAAGTATCGGTAAGTTTAGAGAATTAATTATATAATTATAGTTTTTATTTTTTTACAAATAGAGAAAATCATCCTGACTACTTTTTCAATGTTCACGAATCAGTGTCATTGGATAAAAAAAAGTATATAAACTCCAAGATGATGCGTTATGATGACTTTCTATTTTTGTGAATTCAATCAGTTTTAAGATAGTACGTCTATCAATACCAAGAATAACATGAAATCCATTGACGTATCATCTTATAAACTGATTAAATTCACAAAAATAGAATGCCGTAATAATTCAAGAGCATATACATTATTATTTCGGAGTTGATATAACTTTACATTCAATGACACTGGTTCGTGAGCATTTTAAAAGATAGTAAAGGAGGATTTCTCTATTTGTTTAATTAAACACGGTGGATGCACCCCCCTTCGACGTACTGTACTTGTACAACACCGACTTGTTACAAGTAGAGACGACTTGTATTGCTTGTCGACGCGCATGTGGCTGTAGAGCACGAGAGAGAAGTGATATGGATGCCAAGCACGCAGCGGAAAGGTATAGCGTTGGAAGTAAAAGCAGAATGGAAGCAGAGTTTGGTGTAGGAAAAGTGAATCATTGCGATTGTGTGACTATTGTGAATTGCGTAGTCTCCATTGGAGCCAACTGTGTGAAACAAAGTCCATTTTAATCACGCAAATGGACATCAGTTAGAGTGTATTGACGGGGGACCGAGAATATGTGCCTATGGAGAGAACATTATTAACTTTCAAACCACACCAATAAAAAACTTTAAACTTGATTACGGGACATTTCAACTATAACTCATAAGTACGGTCTGGAATGGAACTGGTAATTACAGTTAGAAATTACAGTTATTACCCCTGGTGGCTCATTCAGCTGAAGCACTGTTTCAGGCAAAGTTTGAAAGTGAAGTTGACTGAAAAATAAGCTTTCGTTTGTCAACTGTTTTTATAAATAGAAAGAAGTGATAACAAATAAAATATGTAGGCCCACACACCCCATGTTACTATCACAAAATATAATTTCATCAAATATAATTTTATTAAATTCTACCAAATTTCAAATTTGAAAGAGCAAAGTATGCGGAATATTCACCGCTCTGAATATTGCAAGATATGGGATTTCTCGTAGGCCTACTTCAACCAAAACGAAACCAATTTTGATATAATTTCATTCAATGTTGTATTTGAAAAAAGCTGTTAATATTGTTTATAGGCTATGCAAGAAGCACTTCCGAGACCACATAAACCAAAATATATGACTCTCTGCATGCGAAGTGGCTAATCATCGGACCGGAATAATGTTTTAGTTTGGTTTTAGTTTAGATTGAGTTAGTTTGGAACATTTGTTTAGTTAAGCTATAATTTAGGGTTTTCATATTGGTATAACTTTATATTAAATTAGCATGGGATGCCTTTTTATTTGGGATCGTTAGTTTAGGTCAGTTTTTTGTTAGGTGAGGTTGATCAAGTTAGATTGGATTATTCAAGTGAGTTTGGGCTGCTTACAAGAACAACAACCACATCCTCATGTGGTGACATAGACCGATGATCCGATGATCAGCGCCTGCGTGATCACACGATAGATTTACGACATGACTATTACTCGTGTTGTGAATCAGATCAACAAGTACACATGTCCGGTCATAACTGATCCACTAATAAATGGTTCAGCTTGCATTTCACGTGAATCGGCTGGCAAACAGTGCCATTATACGGGAACACGCCGCGACTCGTAATGTGGAAAACGTGGATAGAAACTAGAAATATATCCTCTTTAAGGCGTCCCCTGTAGTATCCATTACGGCAAAAAGCTCCCGCCCAGGGTGATTTCACATAATATAAATTTGATAATGGAAATGTAATAGTTCAAGTTAGAAAATTAACGAACACATCATAAGATGCAATCAATATTTGTCGCAAAAGCAACGATTCAAATTTAGTAATAATTCTCAGGTGGAAAGATCACCTGTAGTCCTATGTAACAGTAACAATCGATATTTTTGAGATCGAGTTTTACTCAGTTCGTACCGTTACATACAAATAACATAATGTGAACGTGTGTAATGGATCGACAGTATTTTATAAGATACTTCTCCGAATGGTGTGTGTATGAAGCAGTTTCACTACAATATCTCCATTCGGAAAGTTACCATAGATCGTTCATATGTTATATTGACACTGGAATTGTATAACGGTGAATGTAGGTTAATGGGCAGCCGATTAAGCGAAATATCCATTATTGGTATAATAACTTTTGAGCAGAATTTCTAAATACGAAATGTATAATTCGTCTAGTTCGCTTGCCTCTCCGTGTCACGTGGTTTCTTGCCTCATATATCCACCCCGCGAAAACCAGCTATCCATGGCTTCACCCACTCTCAATGCTGCCGTGCTACGTTTTGCTTTCAGCCTGCTGCCTAGATATTAAAATGTCTATGGAAATAATATAGGAAAAGTGTCAAGATTCCCACACTTGATTCACGCTAGCGTGATGAAAGAGGGTTCAGTATCAGCTGGTGTTCATTGTTCACGCAGAGTTGGCAGGCATGTATTGTTATGTAAATCACATGGCAATTGCCTACGGAACATTTCGGAAAGTTCTGGAAGTGGGCCTACTTTCATCATTAGTACGAACAGTACGAACGGATGAAATTTATACAATCAAAGTGAGGATGTATACATTGAAAGAGATATTGGATTAAAACTCGAAGATTTGTTCAAAAACTTACATCGATAACATTCGTATGGACTAAGTGGACACGAAACTGCATGTATTCAATATTGATTATATAGGCCTACGTACCAATTGAAACAAACGTTTAGTTACACGCACAATTTTATGGGGTGAATTTTAATTTGTTGAAAAGTACAAGGGAAAAGTGAATAGTACACTTCTCGATATTTTATAAATTGGGATTATTTAGGGGCAAACGCAGCATTGTATACGTTGTGAGATGAGTAAGATATTTGTATGTTAAGTATGATGGAAAACTCTACACCTTGACTCACATAAGATATACTTGACTTGGCAAGAATAAACGAATTGATGAATACGAAAATGATGAATAAAAAACACAAAATTATTTTCTCCAAACTGGCTGGTCCGATTTGAATAAAACTATGTAATATAGGCCCTTTATAATGTATTTTCTATGTGTTCACATTCAGTGAAAATTCGAATATTTTTGGAGAGAATTCATTTTTCAAATTTACCTGCCCATTCTTATCTTACGGAATTTCAAGAAACTTTATGATGAAGTTTCTCAACCGATTTGGCCAATAAACCATCCTACAATTCCAAGTCGAATAAGTCCGCATGTTCAGAAAAAGTTTCACGTTGATCAGTCAAACCGTGGCATGTGTGTGGTGCTCCCAAAGAAAAAAAAGCACGTACGGAATGGGATGGAAGCCTTCGCTATCGCTCATCTAATTACCATTTGCATTAAAGTGAGAAGCATAGCGAAGCTATGCTAGAGATACTGTGGTGAGAGGTTATAAACACTGAAAAGACAGCCATGACAAAGAACTTGTTGACGTTATTGACATTATCCATAAAGTCAATTACAGCTCCATTACGCCTCTAAACACTTTCTAGATTGCAATTTGCAAGGCATTATCGTTCAACAACTTCCCAACTCAATTAACTCTGTCATCAACAGGTTAACATGATAGGCTCCTTATTACACTATACGTCGACCACAGTCATCACTGGCCTGATATCAGCGCTATAATAACCTCGTCGTTGACGCGCCGTGAAACCACGCAATTCACTCTCATCAGCCTGATGCCTCAAGGGTCCGGACAGCGATCAAGTCAAGTATTCAAGTGAAACAACCAGGCCAAGCACAGGCAGTAAAGGACAACAAACCTAGTCAAACTTGAAATTATTCTGAGGTTGCATTTTCGGTACTTATGTTGGGAGTATTGTAAATTATACGGTTTCAAATTGCATAAAAAACTGTGTCAGAGAATAAACGTCTCAAGAAAACGTGTCGAACAATTAAAACAGTGTCAGAAAAACCCTGTGTCAAAAAAACACTACAACAAAATGACTCAGAAAACTCTGTTTGAGAAAACTGTGTCAGAAAACACTGCCCAGATAAACCTGTAAGAGATCCAAAAAACTGTGTCTGAACTAACAATGTCAGAAAAATACTACCAAGAAAAATGTGTCAGAAAATAACCGTGTCAAAAACTTTGTCAAACAACTATGTCTATGTAACTATGTCAAAAAACACTGTGCCAGAAAAAAATGTGTGGGATTTGTACCTTTTCAGATTTGCTGCCAAGACTGTACGAGTCCATGGTAAGGGTACTTCCCCTCGAACGCTAGAATAAAATGTCGTGGGAGGGTACAGTTGGAATCCTACACTTTATTTCACAGTTTGTTAAATAAACTAACCTAAACCCTCTCTAGCTTCGTCAGAAGTACTGTCGGAGTCCAGCTGAACCTTTTCAATCTTCGTTTGAAATAACAGCGTCGGAAAAAATCTGTGTCGGAAAAACTATTTCAGATTTTAATTGTGATTTTAACATGATTTTTTTCGGCTTGAATAGTAAAACGTTTTTCGCTGAAGGAAAAATACCCCGACCATAGGCGTAAAGTCTAAGCAGGTAATCTGAAAAAGGACCGTTGAAATCCAAATCGTTTTTTTTCTGACACAGTTTGATTGAAACTCATTCTTACAGTTTGAAAGAAGTAGAGTTGCAGAGTTGCTGCTCTTCCCTGATGTTGATTTGTGAATATAACATTTCTGAATGAAAACATTACGCCGATTTCACTATAACCAAGACCATTAGTGGGAGGGGGGGGGGGGTTGTTGAGCATTATAAAATGTGACTAGGCCCTACTGAAAATCAGATCATTGACCAAAAAAGCGATTGAATTCAGTGGCTACTTTAATACCTCTCTTTCAACCAAGCTTTCATCAGATCTTGTGATGGCTCTAATGTTGATTCAATTTCAATCCAAAGAACGATTTTTTCTTCACAAAATAAAGTAATTCTAACTATCCAAATATGAAGCTAATTTATTTCAAGAAAATTCATAGACAAGAAGAACCCGGCTGGTGAAGAGGAAGCTATAGTGATATATATATATATATATATATATATATATATATATAAGGCATAGCGAATGACAATAATTGGAATTGAAAATTAAAGTCCAAAAGGTTTAGTATTGATTTACTAGGAGTACTCTCTCCAAAAAAGATTATAAAATAAATATAAATTGCTAGCGAGCTTTGCTGGCTTTCTCCAGATATAAAAAATACATGGTACAAGTGAGAGAGATGTGAAATATTGAAGAATGGCAGTGAAGTTTTGCTGGGACTGGGACATAATTGTATTCGACAGGTAATATTACAGGAACGCTGTTCGTGTCAAAACGAGGAACTGATGAAAAGTTGAAGCGTATAAAGCGCGCGCATATTTTCAACAGCAACGACATTGATTAAAATATTACATTGTTGATGTTTTTTCATAACCAAGCGTCGGCTATATTTTATTTAGAAGTGCATTCTGTTGTTACTGTTCGTGTCGAATAAGATAATAGTTTAATCTGTCTTGTCTTCCGTTTCTCTTCATCCGTTCACCTCTCTTTCCGGGACCAAACCACGGGGTATTGGGAGGCGTAAAATACATCTGGCAGTTGGGCGTCCCCAAGTTTTATGGGGTAAAACGTTCCCGCCAGGGGGATTTCTGAGGTATACATGTAATTAATGGGAACGCTAAGATTTGTGGCGTCACGAATAAGTTGTAACCAGTTAGTGACTCACGGCGCCGGGAGTCGAACCATGAATTCCGAGCACGGGAGGTAGCGATGGGAACCACAGGCATTTTATATCAAGATTTCGATGTTGATGAAATATATATAGGACTATATATATTGAATGTTCATTTTCAAGCAGACAGCTTCAATCATGAAAATGAACACGAAGGAACCGTTGTTTGACAAGGATTGTGTGAGTAGATCGACTTACCGTGTCAGTGAGATGTCCCGCCTCCTGTTCCAGGTCGCCGCCAGAGGGAGAGAGGGAGCCAGAGGAGCTGAACATGGAGTGGTCGTCCAGAGTGGGCGTGGCCTGGCTCAACCCGTCCAGGAACTCCTGAAGCAGACAACAACACGCGCAAGTTATTAACAAGGGCTTATATAGGTTGGGTATGGACAATACTTCCTGACTATGTTGATATAAACCGGATTCCCCTCACCCCCTCGACTTTACCTCCCTTTAACCTCTCACTTTATAGCACATTGTGGTATCTTAGGATGAAGAAGGTCATACATCTTGATTCTATGGTAGTATCTATACAAGGACAGCTGAAAAGCGCTACAAACGTGCTGGATTGAGCCGCTACCGCGCAGCAAGCAGAGCTGCAATAGTCAGTGTATTCAGGTAATGAAATTAATTTTCATCTTTACACCACCATCTCCCTCGCCCATGTCAGCAAGTATAGTGTATACGCTGACCAGTGCAGAGAGCGCTGAGGCCTGGTCGATAGACAATCTCAATCTAATATTCACCGCCGTTTTCTATTGGTCGGCAGAAGCACTACATCCAATTGGTCGGAACGACAGAATCACGGCGCCTCCACCCATGTATTCAGTATAGCCATTTAGCCGGTTAGTTTGAACGAAATAATTGTACGGCACCTCTACCCGTGCTAACAGTATAGCCCTCAAGCCAGTTAGTCAGAACGACCGAATCACGGTGCCTCGACCCATGCTGTCAGCATATACATGCTTTCATCCTCATTTACCTCGTTCCGGGCGCGGACAAACGAACTGCTAAAACACACGTTTCAGTCTGTTCACAAACCAAACAATCTTTACCTACTACATTATTTACTATTTGTTTTTTCGAGAGAAAGTTTCTGGTTGGGCTTGCTGTCAAGATTGATCATAAAGCAAGTAACACATACATAGTAAATACGTACACTCACGATCACATAAAGCTAACACGAGCACATAACTCATAAAACCACCAAATAATGTACGCACTCAAATGAAAAAAACTGTCTTTAGAATATGCTTCCATTTGATGACAAGTCTAATTTAAATTTCGGGAAAAATCAGTTTATGTGTCCGCAAGAGTACTTCAATCTTCTGATTTTATTGCGTATCAGTATATTCTCTTCAGGATGCATCTTAATTTGACTTGATCGACCTCCTTATGTGACCGCGAGTGTACGTTATGTACACAAGATGAATTGGTGTTGCATCTGAAATCTAGTTGTATGTTTACGAAGCTAGCATAATTTCCAGGCGTAACACTATTACCAGGTTCATGCTCCGGTCGAGTCAATTAGGACGTGTGCCAACCACGGTTCATCGAGCGGGCCAACAATCATTCACCGAACCCACATATCCTTGCGGGGTCGTTGAGCAAACATTATTCACAAAACAATGTTACGACCATGATTGACATGATTTGTAATTCTCACTTATGAACAGAGGTTGAGATACTTCATTGTTAATACATAAATTGCTCTGATGGGTAATGACGTTGGTAATAATAATCGTTGTAATTGTAGTTATAGACAAGTGTGGGGCACGTGAACATTCCTCTTTAGCCTGTTGGAAGGAGGTGGTCGTGGCAATAGAGATAAACCACGAAAAACAACTGTCAGGATGGTCGACCATGGCGGAATCAAACTTCGGTTCACTTAAAGACGGTGTCAATTCCTCCGTAGCTTCATAGTTAGTCAAATTTCCGATTTTTGGGCGTGGGTTCGAGTTCTGCATAAGCCATGGATTTTTGTAAACGTCCTTTCACTGTGATCATCAATTCACAGTTTCATTATCACCTGCTCATTTGCACCCCTAAATAGCCTGGCAGTTAGTGGGGTCGTTAAGCTAACACTAATCACGATCTGACGGAGTGACGGTTCAGCGTATTAGCCACTGGGCCACCCGTCTCTGTATCTGTGAATACCATGTCCTCCAGTGACAACGGATTAGACGAAATGAGTGGCGTAACCCACTGTCGGGATAGCCTTTACCTTGGTGGTATAGAGCTGTAAACAACAGTTGCTGTTCGTATCCAGATAGACCGTATAGTTGAGAATCAAATCATGTACCCTACTTAATAACTCACGTGCCAGTGCCAGGGATAGCTAGCTATAGCGCCAAGAGACCACAACTTTGATTGGTTCACGCCCACCAAAAGAGCTGGCTACCATGGTAACATGTCTGATCTTTGCGTTTTTCATTGTTGTCAGCACAAAATTCTAGCACTGCTCATGTAAGGTAGCAACGAAATATGATAAATTATTGGACAGATATTATTTCAATTTTTGACCATGACTTCGTTATTAGGTTTGGTTGTCATGGTAGGTATAGCTCTTTTAATAAGCATCAACCAATAAAAGTCCTGGATACTCCGAGAGCTAGCCAGCTAGCCCTGTCACGTACGACATTTCTAGTGGTTCATTGTTCAACGATCCAGTACAATGGACAAATCACAAGAATCACAATAGGCAGGGTTAAAGGTTATGGAATGTTCCCAGCGCTTACAGGATATTCTGGAGATTTCAGATCGCAGCCAAGCTTCAACGGCGAGGAAACGAAGTGTTTGAACGCCGGCTTTCAAAGCAATGATTTATCTTCAGCCAGTAGTAATAGTACTCGAAATGACGTGTGCGAGCTTGACTCTCATATCACACGTAGTAGGGGGTAGGTTTGTATGCAGGATGTTGTGTCTTGAGAGATCGATGCTTGTCGGTGTTTAAGGGCTGGTAGATAAAAGGCATACAGCCAGGCTTGTACGGTGTATTCTCGTACTGCCTATTCGCGTTATGCCTAAAACCTTTTCATTCTTGTACTGCCTAGGATCGATCTCGTACTGCCTAAGAAAGGTAAACTGACCCAAGTGTTCGCGTACTGCCTAAGAACTGTATCGTACTGCCCAATGAAATATTTGTCGCCTTTGAAACGATGTTTTTATTATTGACACCCTGTATTGCAGTCAGGCGCGTGGTTTAAAATACATCAGAGAAGAGCTTTACACGAATGAAATTGATGGTCAGCAGGTCAGCACAGAAATTAGCTTTGTGCGAATTAAAATTGCATAAAATTGCAACTTTGAAATTAGTTCTCTCTTGATCAATCTAATTATATATTCACACAGCCTATCAGTCCGATTAAAACCCTTCACTAGATGATACCCGGTTCGATCCCCGCCGCCGACCATCTTTACAAATATTTTTCGTGGTTTCCCTCTGTAGTCTAGGCTAATGCTGGGATGGTTCCCACAATGAGTCGGCCACGACCGCTTCCTTCCCATTACCCAAGAAACCTTCATCTCATCATCCCATCATCTCATTAATCATCCATCCGACGCTAATAGACCTTCGCTGTCATTACAGTGCGTCGTTAAACCCAATATTTAAAAAAAATGATGATACATCACTTCACTATAATTTTGAATTAGATTCAAATGAGTATCAGGCCTCTTTGAAAAGTCATAATAATTCTCCTCAAAATTGTATTGAACAAAAGTATAAATTATTTCACAACAGATAGATTTTATATACCGGTACTAGGAAAATTTTGTCTACATAATCTTTGACTTTGTACTTCTCCCCAACAACCCAATTCCTAAAATATAGGCCATATTTAATATATTCCAGGTATATGTTATAGGCCTAAATTAATCAGCTACATCCAAAACGATAGTGAAAATAATAATAATACAAATGAAATTGAAATCAGGAACATATTATCAATATAAGAATAATTCATTTGTAAGAAGAATAAGGAAAACAAAACATGCGCCAATTGGTTTCAAACACGAAGATGTACTAGAATGAATTAAAGTGAAACCTACATAAGCTGATGCATGCGGAGAAGGAGGAAAATAAATTGGCCCGTATAAAGTGTTCAAAAGAGGGGTATAGGTGAACAGTAGCCTAAATTATAGAAATGAGGAAACAATCTGCAAGCAACAACAGTGATATGTAAATATGTGGTTATTCAAGCAATATATTCACATGTCCTAATGGTAAATGAATGACAATGATGAAGTTGAAATTCCTTCTATTTCTCATCAAAAATCGAAAAATTAAATAATATAATCAAAAAAATAAGCTCATAAAACATTAACAAAAAAAAATCAAAAATACATATCTTACAAATAACGTACTATACAATATACAAATAGTAGGCCTCGAAACGTAAAATGAAAAATAATGAATTAGCACAAATATACTTATACGAAGCTTGATATAATAATATGTACATATATGACATTGACAAGATATATAGACCATACTGAAGAAATTATGACAATTATGCTGATTATAGTAATTGGAAGTTACTGTGGTATATGGTTTCATGTAATTTGTAATTAAGAAAATCATTAATATTTTAAGAAATGAAATAATTAAGAAAATCTATTACAATTTTTGCTTGATTTTTGTATGGATTTTATATGTCGTTTTCCTTTCAATGTTCATATCTTCCATATAACACTATATTTTCAATATTTGACATACATTTTACTCTCGAACATTCCGTGTTACGGAAAGCATTTACAGTTTTTGATTGATTTTTATATGGATTTTATGTGTCGCTTTCCGTCTCAGTGTTCATATCGTCCATATAACATCACATTTTTAATATTTGAAATACATGTTAGTTACAAATATTCCGCATTACGAAGGTTTGTTGATATTACCACTCTCCCATCTTTAATATCATTACTGTAGCAAATACAGTAATAAAAATGCATTTTAAATCAAGCTTCCGACTGTGACACAGGGTGTCAATAATAAAAACACCGTTTGAAAGTGAAGAATATTTCTTTAGGCAGTACGAGAACAAAATGGTCAGTTAGGCAGTACGAGAAATATCTTAGGCAGTGTGAGAATAAAAAGGTCAAACGGGTATACCATACCCTTTTAGGCAGTACACGAATAGGCAGTAAAAGAATGAACCAGGCTTGTACGGTAGAGCTAGCTATAGGCTGGCCACTGGACCGCTTACTATAACCTCATTGTTAAATAAATTCAATTGTATATTACGATTAAAATAATTATGAGATTAAAATGAGCTGATGAATGTTTATAATGCATTTCGTATAATGCATCGTATATGATGAACGTTTATAATACAATGTTATGAGCCTGTTTCCAGTTCTCCCTTCAATTTAATAATTGATAGTTTTAATGACTTGATCAGTTTTCATTGATTATAATCAAGCTGAAACGTTAGATTTGAAATCTCAATTTGGGAAAACTAGAAATCATCATCTCGATTTCAGAAATTAAAATTAATTAATTTCTCCTCCAGGATTCAGCCCCTTTTCTATTTCTGTTTCGATATAGAATCGGTAGGGCCTACGTCATTACTCATGGTCTCAGCTGAGTATAACATTTGGTTATGTGCTGTGACTTATGACCTATACAGCACAAACGAAATTACAATGTGTTTCTTTTCGGCTTATAATTGATATTTGTTGCAAGTTTCGTGTTATGTATGTCCATGGTAATGTTAGGGAATGTTCACTGAATAAGGTGTTGTAATTTATTTTGTTGTGCGAGATACATTAAAGCAAGAATGCTCTACAAAAGAGTCTCATGTGGTTTCAAATGGGTCTAAGCCACGAAGTGATCTAGGGACGAGCACAAAGTCCATCTCACCGTGTATAGCAGAAAACATCGTCAGCAAACTTTCCACTCTACCTACCGCCTCGTCTAGTTCAAACAGTGCAATGTTGTTTTAGCCACGATACCGTGTAAGAGCTAGAACTTAAAACAATAACCAAGGAAAATCATAGCTTTCTACACCTGGGTATAAAACAAACCCGAAGGGCAAACCATTGTTTAACAATATCTATTTCAATATTATGAGTCCATGGGAGTCGATTTAGCGGAATATCAGTTTTAGCCATTCGAATTAATTACGAGTGAAATCGGTCTGAAGCCATCACAACCCTGAGACATGATTTTCTTTTCGACATTTATTTTCCTACTTTCAGAGCAAACTAGAAATCATCATCTCAATTTCAAAAATTTTAATTCATCAATTTGTTATCCTCAGTCGTAACATTATGCGATTCTCTTCATGTTTATATACTGAATCGGTGATTCCTACATCATGACTTTCAGAGAACCAAAACAATTAATTCTAATTTCTTAAATTGAGATGATGATCTAGTTTTCTCTTACATTAGGGAAATAAATATCGTCATTATTATCGTTATACTTGCTTTTCTCATTAGTAAACCTCGCCACGAAAAAACATAATAATATGGTACCGTAAAAATCACAGAAAAATATAAATGAGTAACGGTGATTTTGTGTTTGTTATGTTGGTAGAAGACCGTCTTCTATCGGATTGCAGCCTCCGCAGCCTCCACATCTCTAATCGCTTGCTCGACGAGAAGTCCTTTGGACCGAGGCCAGAATTCTACCGACAACAGCCCGAGAAACTCGTGATGTTGCGAGATTTCAAGACGGTATAATATTACTTTTTTTATCCCGGCTGTGAAATGTATCAGTATAGTGGCAAAACTTTTCTGTGTGGTCAGTTTGGTTGATATTACATTTGATGGGATGGAGTTAGTTAGTTTGGTTTGTGCTGCAGAATACAATACATAAATACGTGAAGCTAAGCTGAGGTAGGCCTACTTGATATTGCTAGCCTTATTGGGTGACGCTGAAATGAAGTCGACTCGACTATCAAGTATTTGAACATTTTCATAAATACTGGATAAATTACGCAGTAGTATAATACGATTCGAAATGAGTTGTAAGCAGTTATAAATAAACCTATCAAGTGAAGCCAAAACTGATTCTATATAAGTATCTATATTATTGGGTTTGACGGCGCACTCTATCACTAAGATCTATTGGCGTCGCTGACTGATGAATGAGACGGTGGAAAGTTGCTCTACAAAATTTGGATATTTGGATAATGAGGAAGGGGACGGTCGTGGCTGGTGATCCAAAGTATGAACCTGACACGACAGATGGAAACCACGATGCACCTCTGTCAGGACCCGTCCGGCCCGGTCTTCTGAATGACGATTCAGCGTGCTATAGCTACTGGTCCATCCGACTGTCAGAATGGTCGACCATCGAACCCCGGTTTTTCTGAATGTGAATTCAGCGTGCAAGCCACTGGTCAAAAAATACTCATTCTCGCATATTTGTAATGGTAAATAACGATCCTACGAACGGCTATAGGTTATAGGCCTACAGGGGTACGAACGAGCGGTTAATAATCAAACGGTGAGTGATGAAAAGTGACAGTATGTTTACAATAACCCATGCGCCATGCGAGACAGGAACTCACGCGCGAAGCCTCAGCTGAATGAGCCACCGAAAGGGCGTAGGCTTCTTTATTCGTGAAACACTCGTAGTATTAAAACCAGATACTCTGGATAAAAAAAGCAGAGCTAGAGTATAATACACTAGAGGAGAAAACGTGATAAATTATATGTTATGAGACTGCTTTTATATTGTTCACTTTTCCTGAGTGTTTGGGGGTATTTTATTTTCATCAAGAGAAAAGAGTAAAACAGGGTCTTTTTTCGTCGCATGACGTATTTGCAGGGATAAAGTCAAGCTTAGAGAATGTCAAATATATGATAATGGATGGACTTTTTTTATGAGGAGGGGTTTTATTTATGCACGCATTTCTTTCCGATGGTGCTTATTGCCCCTCCCCCCCTCCCGCCCCATTGAACATCTATAGGTTATTCGAGGATACGAATGAGTGGATGATAGATGAATGATGTTTACAAAAACCGATATCGTGTTGCCCCTTCAATACAAAAATATCGTACACCGAACGATATTTTCATACTTGGTATTGAAAGGTATACATGAAATGGTACGTGCAGCCGCCCCAGTGGCGCAGTCAACTAGAAACATGAAGTAATCGTTGGGCGTGGGTTCGAGTCCCGCTCAAGGCATGGGTTTTTGTAAATGTCCTCCCACCTATCATCAATTCGTCGTTTCATCATCACCCGCTCATTCGTACCCCCGAATAACCTAGCTATCGGTGAGGTCGTTAAACAGCATTTACAAAAAATTAAATGGTACGTGGTTTCGGTGAGAAAAGGGAATAGTCCACAACTAAATGGATGAGCGAAGCGGATACTTCCATAACTGTGAAGACCACAGCTATGTAGGCCTACATACACCGGTAATAGTTGTTTGTTTCGTTGGTAGACAGCTTATTTGGTATTTCGTTGATACAAGTAAACTAGAAGTCGTCGACACGACCAGTCATCAGGGACACATGAAGTAGGCCTATCTATCAAGCAAAGATTTATGAAGTGAATGAGGTCGCAATTCTTTCCTCACAACGAAGCTCTATTTCGCATGCAATTTCCATTACGTTGAGTGGATGGGGAAAGTTCCAGGATTTTATTACACTGGAGTAACAAATTATATACAATGAAATATGGTAATATACCGCGAGCTAATGTGCTATACAAACTCGAGCGAGTTTCACGGGCATTCCAACTCATGATAATTACAAACTTGTTCTAGCGAACATAGATTCTATGGGTGGATTGCAAGAACGAAGTTTAACCGTGGTCTACTTTAGACGCCGTCTAAGTACAAAATAGCATTGCCTCTACAATGCTATTTTGTACTTAGACGGCGTCTAAAGTAGACCGGGGTTTAAACTTCGTTCTTGCAATCCACCCTATGTTTTGAGAAATCGCAGCTAAAAACATGAATGTAAAGTGATGAAATTGTGTTTTAATATTTGCATATACATAAAAAAACGTAATTATCAGAAAATATTACGTCTTTACTCGTTCAGACTAAAAAGCGATTGCGCTTCAGTCGACGGTAAGACGTAGGCTTGCATGGGTTGTGTGCGAAATATTGAATCTTCGCAAGTAGGCCTACCAGGAGAAAGTCCACCAGTAACTCGATCTCTGAGACAAAAGACTCTTCTGTTATATTCTGTTATATTAACCGTTTTTCATTTTCATAAAAATCAAAACTTAATAAAGTCATCATTTTCCATTAAGGCTATGGATAAAAGTAGGACGTCGTTTGGATGGGGCACCACAAGGGTGAATGTACCACTCAATTTTAATTATTTTAAATTTAAAAAACAATCAACTTTGACACCAGAACTGCGCTGTCTGTGACCATAATTCTTCTCTGGAGATAAAAGTCTTTCAATTTTCCCAAGTCCGGAACACACGTGTAGTGTAGGCCTGAACTGTTTTTGTGAAATATCCGAACATTATGGCAACAACATCGGTATTAAGAGTGGGCCTAAACTGCAAGCACACGAATGTTGATATCTTCCACTTTGAACGAAGTAAAACTGGCATGTTATCCGTGGTGCATCGTTCTTGTTTTTAATTAAACGAACAAAGCTAGCAGGTCGGCGAGTCTGGCACACCCCCTCCCTATTCATGCACTCATGACGTCATAGATGTCACCATTCGGTGCTTGATTAGTGCTACTGACTACGTCAGTTCTGTCGTCACCAAAACGTCATATATCGAACAGCGAACAACAGTAACGTGTTACACGGTGTAGAAATGGTGGAGGCGCCAAGTCAACACGATACGCAGGGTGGTCAACTTGCTACTTCAGTGAATCCGGAAATTGTCTTCATATTAAAATTTAGTATCTAATTCAAACTATATTTTTCACTTTTTGTTTTCAATTTTTTTATTCAATTTAAAAAATATGAGAGAATTCCATCGCTTTAGTTTTGATCTGGGGAAAAGTATCAATAATACCTAAAGTATAGATATAAATGCCTCGGCCTCAGGATATGTTATAAACACGGTGGAGGTGCCGAGTTTATTGACTATGGTACAGAAATGGCCACGAAGTCGGTAGCCAACGCTTTTTAGCGAATTAGCAGATTCAGGAGACTGATGGAAATTTCAAATTTGATTTTAAAAGAGCTATATTGAATTATTTTGATCTAAGGAAAGCTAGCAATGAATCAATAACTCAAGCACATACACGCATCCTTCATCTGTGACTGAAGTAGGATTATATTACACAGAAGTTTCCGTCGGTGGAATTTCATCGATCGGCCATACAAACAACAGTAACAGTGCAAGACGAGAGATTGACAAATCATAAGATGCCGACAGTATTTGTCGAAATTGTTAATTACTCAAATTGTATAATATAACAAAGATGGAAAGTTCAGTTGTATGTAAACAATACATCCATATTTCTAACTTCAATGTTTACCAAACAAATATCACGTAACATTTGTGTGCGTTGATTATGGATGGCCAGTATTTTATAAGTTACCTCTCTGGTTCAGTTGTATGTAAACAATACATCCATATTTCTAACTTCAATGTTTACCAAACAAATATCACGTAACATTTGTGTGCGTTGATTATGAATGGCCAGTATTTTATAAGTTACCTCTCTGAATGGTACGACGCATTTCCACTACAACATGTTCAAACGAAGACTCACTACGATCGTTCATATGTTAAGTGTTACTGTATAAAATCTCCTCTACGCATACGTCCTCGGATTTAATAACTTTTAAAGTCCTCCTAGATCCCACTTGGGAAGTGCGTATTATTACGATCATAAGAACCTAGAGAGCGCATTTCAAGCCCGTAGAATAATACCATTAATAGAAGTCAACACATGTTCTTGCTCGTCTGGTTCAACAGTTTTCTCTTGCATCCAAACTTTAGCTCTTACACAAAGCCTTAATCAAGTTGTTTATTTCCTCGCTCGGAGATTTGTTAGCTAGAATCGCACTGAAGTGGGTGATTAAACCCAGGAACACAGGATCGCACTGACACGTGAGTTGAGAGGCTCCATATAAGAGGCAGGTTCCAAATGAGTTAGTAGACGATTCGCGAGAAGAAAGATCAATTACGACGACGTAGAAGGAAAACTTGAGAGTTGTTGGCAGGAATGACTATTGTCAACTCTAATTATAATCAAATGTAATAATTGGATGAAGACGATTTAACGAAATGTTGGGGATCTGGAATTAGTTATTATTCTATTTGTCATTTACACAATTATGTATACTTTTAAAATAAGTCTACAGATTGCGTGGGAGACGATTTGGCAAAATAACAGTTTGTTCGTGATGGCTTTCGAATGGTAAACATACATAAAAATTCTAATGAAACAGAAAACAGATATTTTAAATTCTTTCAAATACTATTTTAGACCTCGACTTGAATATTGTATCATTTTTACAGGTAGGGCTACAGCTGAAAAAACTCATTTTTCAACTGTATACTATAGGAAAATGTTGGAATCGATGGTTGATAATTTTATTCACCTAATTTCAAAGGTATTAAAGAGATCTGTATTATTATTGTATTATAAAATTTTGGAATCTCAAATTGTTCAAAAGTTATCAGCGAAAACTGATATTCATGCATGCACTCTTAATTGGTGAGTAATGACTGTAGGACTAAGTTATATGAAGTTTTCACAGCGAATAGAAAATATATATTTATTGCGAGTTCAAAATATTATTACTTTGGTTAGGAAAACGAAATAAGATAAAATCGTGTGATTTAGACCTAATATTGAATCAAGTATGCTATTAATAATTTGATCTGATGAAAACAGGACGCGTGGAGGTGTGATCTATTACAGTTGAGGTTGTGAAGACGAAAGAAGTTTGAGAAAGAAAAGAGAACAAACACAAATCTGTTGGGTTGGTTGGCCCTCCGTTTGCGAATCGGAAGAATAATAGTTCTCATATCTAGATAGAATTTCAGTATCGCTGTTTTTAGAATGTTCCTGTATTACGTCAAATGCGAGACGGTGTATGGGTGTCGTGTACGGCACATTGAATTATTCGTAGCGAATGACAGAATGAGTTCAGTTTTCTGTAGGCCTATAGTTATAGGAATCTCGACTTCCTTTATGATACACAGAAAATATGAAACCAATCTGTTGTACTGAAGACCAAAAAATAGAATACGAATTGGGCATTTGAAATACACTTTCTCTATCTATCAGAAATATTAAATGCTTCTATAGGGTTTCATAAGAATAACAACTGATACACTTTCTACAACGGACCTGGCGTTGTAGACTTGTGGGTTGTGAGGCCATACTATATGTGAAAACGAAAACTCATCACTTATGTAAGACGTCTCATGTATAAAAAGTATTGAAACATAGCAAGAAGGTGGCAACCAATCCGTCAGCTACACTCGGTTCAGAGTACAGCCTAGCTCAGGGCCTAGGCCTATACTCAATCACACGTTCACAACATAGGAAAAAAAATATATATATATATATATATATATATATATATATAGGAGGAACGACGGCACGGTGACAAACAAACCCGAGGAGCTAAAGAAAATTTGGAAAGAATACTTCGAGAACCTGTTGCAGGGAGAAGAGGGAAGCGAAGAAATAGAAGCGGTAACGAGGGAAAGAGGTACGGAAGAAACAAGAGGGAAGGACAACGATGAAAACAAGAGACCAAGCAGAAGAGAGGTAATCGATGTTATAAAGAGAATGAAAAATGGAAAAGCTACTGGGATGGACGAGATAAATGTGGAAATGATCAAGGCAGCTGGTGTTGAAGGAGCAGAATGGCTCTACAGAGTCGTTTTAGCGGCATGGACACAAGGCAGAGTGCCTCAAGACTGGGGCAAAGGTGTCATGACACCTATATTCAAAAAGGGAGACAGATTAAGGTGCCAAAACTACAGAGGCATAACAGTCATGAGCCAAGCAGCCAAAATATACGAGAAAGTATTGGAAAAAAGACTCACACAATATGTAGAGGTAAAGATGAGAGAGGAACAGTATGGGTTCCGAAGAGGACGATCCACAATAGATGTGATATTTGCATTGAGACAAATAATGGAAAATAGGTGGGAAGATGGTGCAGTGATGAGAATGGTATTCTTGGACCTGGTGAAAGCTTATGATCAACTTCCACGAGCAGTCGTGTGGAGATGTTTGGAAAAGAAGGGCGTAAGCGAGGAGTTGATAAGAAAAATAAGGAGTACCTACAAAGAAAACTGGAGTTGTGTGCAGTGCAACGTAGGGAGGACAGAATGGTTCAAGGTAAACGAGGGATTGAAACAAGGAAGTGTGCTATCACCAACTTTGTTTGGTGTGGTAATGGACGAGATGTTACGTGAAGTGGAGGAAGGTGAAGAGGAAGAAGCGGACTCAAAGACGTTCATTTATGCGGACGATATTATGATTTGGGGGGAGTCAAACGAAGGGGTACAATCGAGAGTAGATAAGTGGGAGAGGGTGACAGAGAAGTTTGGACTACGTATTAGCTGCGAGAAGAGTGAAACACTGACGATGGACAGAGGAAAGAAGGCAACGTGCAATATCAAGGTTCAAGGAGTGGTACTAAGAGAGAAAGAAGAGTTTAAATATCTAGGGAGTGTGATAACGAAGGATGGCAAGGTGGGGAGTGAGATCAAGAATAGAAGGGCAGCGGCTGAGAGTTTCTATCAATGTGTACGAAAATTAATATGGAAGGAGGGTATTCCAAGAAGATGTAAACTAATGATTTACAAGTGTTACTATCTACCCATCCTAACATACGGTGCAGTAACATGGCCAATGGGGGGGAAAGAGGGAGCAGACATCCAAGCATCCCAGATGAAGTTCTTGAGAGGGGTGGTGGGAGTGACGAAGCTAGACAAGATCAGGAGTGAGAAGATTAGGGAGGACCTGGGAGTGGAGAAGTTGAGTTGGAAGTTGGGTCGAGAAAGATTAAGGTGGTTTGGACATATGAAAAGAATGGGAGAAAATAGAATCCCGAGAAGAGAATTTGAAAAGGGTAGGGATATGAGGGAAAGAAAAGTGGGTCGTCCAAGAGCTAGGTGGATTGATAGCGTTGAAGGAGATGTTCAAGAGAGAAATGAAGAGTGGGAGAGAGTAGAAAGAGAGAAATGGTGGGAAAACAGAGAAAGATGGAAGGAATTGGTGGAGCGGCAACAGGAGGAAGAAGACTGCGAAGAAGCTGGAGAAGCAGAGTACAGGCAAGAAGACGGAATGGCTCACCGTCTTCGACATCCCAGGCAGCCCTAGAAACGACGGTGGAGTCACCTTCACCCCCCAAACCCGACATCGTTGGATGGGGAGATCGAAAATCGATATATATATATATATACACATATATGATAAAATAATAACGTATAATATAACAAAATTAAACAAATACAATAACGATAGAAAGGAAAGAGAAAGATATCAAGCAAATGATTAATTCTGTAATGAATGGAAGAACAGGGAAAAAAGAGAAAAAAGAAGATTCAAGAATAAGATTAAGAAAATAAGAAGGTTCGAGATTTTTTCTCCTTACTCTAGATGTTGGAATTGTTTTCTAACCCTGAAACTACTATCTCAAGATTTATTGTTTGTTAAATTAGTTATCTTATTTCAATTATTCTTCGAGGTGTTAAAATCGCGCTTGTGGTGCCTCATCCAAACGATCTCATCTTTCATCCATAGCTTTAATCGGGGACCAACGATTTTGTATCAAATTTCAATGTTATTAAAAAAAATATATATATATATATATATATATATATATATATATATATATATATATATATATAGGGCCTATATATATATATATATATATATATATATATATAAAACATTGTTTTACTAGCCCTTCGAGGATCTTGACAAATTATAGGACACTTTACAGCCTTCATTTTTTAAATTTCATTTTATTGCATACTACATTATATTTTATTTATTTTGTTTTTATCAACTCTTTTCTCAATTTTCACTTTGTATTTTTAAATTGTCTCGATCCAAAAGTATTGAGAAATGTTTCAAGTAAAACTTCTTCGTCAATATGTTTTACAAAACATAGAAAATAAATCTGATTTACATTAATAATTGATCCTTCATAGAATAATACAATGAAAACAATGAGTTTTGTTTCTAATATAGTTTGAGTGGAAGACAATACACACTAGTCAAATAACACCATCATTTCGGTTGTCGTATATTATTATAATTATTAATTTTTCATATGATTAAATTCAATTATTAGGGTTAATTCATAAATATATAAATCCATTTTCAAGTAACACTATCAGAGTGGGTATCAAATTAAAGCTGAACAAAAGCAAAATAATTTCCCATTTGCAATACAGTATAAGATGAAAACCTTACATGACCATTATCACATTTATGATAACACTTATAATTACAATTTGATACCTACAGCCATTAACTATATGTTAGGCCAAGTATCTGTTAAAAAGGGATTCTCCATAAATACTTTTACATTTCACTTTATAAGCATGGATATTTCTATTTCATATACAGAAACTGATAGGGTTGTGAAAAATCTTTGTTTTTAGGGACAACTCATTGGGATCTTATGATACATTGGGTTTTTTCAAGTCATAATGAGAAATTTGTATGGACAAGTTCAAGTGAAATGTATTTTTTTTTATATAACCAGCTAAAGAAGCTAATAAAGAACGATTTTATTGTTGTTGTTTTCACAATAAAACTGTGTGTGACATGCAATAAAGCATGTGGATTGATTTTTTTTACAAGTTCAAAACCCCATGAAACCATGGGTCGAGACATGTAAATATAGTGCCTATTCTTCATTTTTATAGCATTTTGAATTTGGAAAGTAACACTTTGGTGCAACTATTATTTTGAAACGTCGCGTTTTGTAGCGCAACAACGTGCTGTAGCGTAACAACAGTATCGTACTGATGAAACCATTATATCCATATTAATCACTACAATAAAAATAGCAGAATCAGACTTTTGTAGCGCTTTGTCGCCTTTTCAAAAACATGATCTAACAATGTCAAATGTATTGAAACATGAAGATATACTAGAAAAATGTGTATTAAAGCACTTTAAAGGATTTCATCACTTTTATAGCAATTGCTATTACATGTCTCTAACCACGGGCCTTAATTGAGAGAATTCAAAGTTTAAATTCAGAACTGTACTTTACTTTGAAATTCTGAGATCAGATTTGGATTATAATTGGGTTGTCTGTATGATATCCCTCTACAACTGTAATAGCTTTCCTTTTGCAAACTGATTTTGTAAATTCCAAATGAAATTATCTTCTTTCTAATAGGTAATATATGTCGGGCTCTTCATTCGTTTTAAAATTCCGAATCTTATTTTCAATGAGATTTTTACTGGGAAAAAATGCTTTGTTTGGGGTTCGGGTAAAATAGTAACAACACAGGCGTCTGCCGTATAAATACCTAGATGCTAACAAGGAAGTGTTAAAGTAACGCATGCAGCATACAATGAGGTGACTTACCTGCAAGGCAATCAACCCTCTGCCGCTGACAACCATGGATTGCAGACTCACGTGAACTTACCACACCATGCAGAGCTCATATCTTTCATATTCATGTCAACTTCAATTCATATCTCATGTTAACTTTTGAAAAGTACATAAATTTATCATCGAGGAGACTTGGAAAATATCTTGATTATGGTGTGCCCCAGTCTAATGTATGTCCCCAAATTAATTATCACTCTAGTATTATTACACTGTACTAATACAGTAAAACCTCAATGCATCGTTCCCAGATCCATCGTTTTCCTACTTGTATCATTCATTTTTTCTCACCCCAGTCACATATAAATAATCAATGTTGAATTTTCCTGGATTGATCATTTTCCTGCACGGATGGTTAATTTTCCTGGTCCCTTGAAAAACGATGGATAGAGGTTTCACTGTATGTTAACACTGCAAAGACTTTGTTGTCTTATTCTGTTTTTTCAATAGGACTGTTAAATATACTACAAAAGGCCTCGATAATAAGTTGATAAGATGTCCGCTAAAGGAAAGCTCTCAGGAGGGAGCAGCCGCCACCCCACAGGTCCCACAGAGAAGAACTAAGAAGAGACTGACGGGGGAGAGAGAGAGAGAGAGAGAGAGAGAGAGAGAGAGAGACGTCAGAAGAGACGGAGAAATAAAAATAACAAACGAACAAGTACCAAAAGTAAAAACAACACTGTTAGTCTAGTATTGAGCAGAAACCGATGCAGGAGCAATGCATTCAGGAAGCTTCATGCGAGAAATCACATTTTTAAGCAGCTTTGAAACTAGTAATCACAGAATTGTTTCATGTCCGTTTCATTTGTTGTCTGTCCATGGAACCACAGGCCATAGTCTTTATGGTGTGGTGCAGAACGAAATTTCGAATTTCTTTGAATGAATGTCATTATTTGATTTATTTTGTTGTTATAATGAAAGTTACGTCTGATTTAGTTCCTCGGTGGATGTGGGATGCCGGAGAGACGTTGACGGAATATAGGATGAATCTGTTTTAGAATGCCACATGGAATGAGAATAGAATCTGGATCCTACGTGGGAAGGTTGAAGTTAGAATTAAAACGCCATATTATGGTATTTATGGTAATTTTTATTTAGATACCTGACATTAAATAAAACTTTACAACGTTGTGACATAATATGAAACACGTAAAAAACAAATGGAATTTGCCTTTCTCGTGACAATAATGACTGCTCTTACCCGAGTTATTACAGCGTTTTAATTATGAAATTGGAATTTTCAGATTTCTTTACGTTCAACTTAACGAATGGAAACTCGAGCGTTAAGCTCGTTTGTTTAGAACGATCTATAAATTGACAACAGATCAAAACAATCAACGTTCTGTGATTTAAGTAAGAGCATATTAAAAATCACTACTAAAGGTCTAAATAAACACACAAAATAATAATAACAATACAGTTAATCAGTGATAGGTGATTCACTGGGCCGAGTGCAAGACAGTTGAAGGCTTTGCCACACTCGAGCCTAAAACAAGGCAATGCAAAACGCATGCACGTAAGATAAGAACTACAGTACAAGATTGTTAGAGGAATCAAGTTTTAGAGCACACAGGTCACTCAGCGATAACTCGCGTAAGACTGACTGGTACACTTACAGCCACAAAACAAGGTCGTCTATCAACTAAACAATTATAAGAACATCACAATTATAATCTACACGCAACTTCAAAGAATTTATGCCAATGGAAGATGAAGTTTCATTTCTCATTGTGAATCTCGTCCTTAAAAATAAAATAATACTGGAATCATACAACAGCTGTACTCAATTACATATTTAACAGTGGTATTTGTGTTTGTTATGTTGGTAGACGACCTTCTTCCTTCGTGGATACACGTATATCAATCGTTCCGCAAGATGTAGAAATAACAGTTATTGTACTTGTAAAGAGTATGGTATGATATGATACGGCATGGCGAATATGGCTCGATCGACAATTCAACTAATCGTCATGAACGAGGGGGTAAAACATCCTCGTGAGAATTACAAGGCTGGGTAGGCCACAGTAGCTCCGCGTTGCCATGCCAACTGAATTCGCCATGCCGGTTATCTCTACATAGTACGGCTACAGCATCTGATATCAGAGGCAAACACATCGTCTCTGTCAGTAGTGATCTTAGACCACATACGGTTTACATTTATCCCAATGAAAAATGGCAGTTTCAGGTTTCAAATCACTGCTATCTATCTATCTCTTGTTCCTATGAGCAACATCAGCGCTGATATCACAAGGTAAAAACACTGTATGAAGCATTGTTGAGCGAGCACGGGCATTAAAGACGACGCGACATGGATTCGTTTTACCAAGACATCGTGAACAAGTAACAAACCCCCCAGTTATTCCGCAGACATAATGAATGTCCGAGAGAATCTCGAGATTGAACTGCCATCTGTACCTCAAGGCTCTTGCATATTGTTTCACTGACCTGTGTTTTTGTAAGTTGAAATTAATTATTATCCTCTGCAGTTGTCAACGTTAGCTAATAATAGGGCCTAGGCCTGCTCATGATGCCAGTGCCATACTGGATTGGTTTCATATTATATCAAGTACACTAGGAAAACGCGTTATGTGTTTCCGCATTGATGGATGAGCTAATGAGAATGAAATTAAATTTTTACAAAAAGTTACATCAAGTTGATGTTTTGACGGCATTCAAGTTAAAATCTATCTTTCCATTCGGTTGGTTTATTTCGTGGACTATTCTAATGAAGGAAATACCTGATGCAGTTTAATATTATATGTAATATTAGACTACTATATGAAACGTAATGACAGCTGTATTCATATATACACCTTGAGATCCAAACAATTATGTCATTACCCTCCTTTTGTATTCATTACTCACTCTCAATAATTTCTCTGATAATAAAGAAGGCATTGTTTTAATTGTTCTTCATTAATTGGTGACACCTGTTGCTTGGATTCAATTGGTTTTCTTAATAGCTTTGAAAGATGTATAAAAAAAGACATTATATAATTTTTTATATCAAAACGACTGATCGGATTTCAGTGAAAGTTCAGAATAATGTGTATCATTATTATATTAAAATTCGGTGAAAATTTGAATTTTTTCGAAGGGCATTTTTTTCTACGAAAATTCTTCTCTGACTTATTCTTATGGGTAATTTGGAAAATGAAAAATTAGTTTTCTCAGAAGTGGTGCAACCGATTGCGCATAAAAAACAATGGGATTCAATCCAGATAATGACACTTGGGCATGCCAAGTTTCAATTGAATTTAAATTTTCGTTTAACCTATGGAGCGCGAAAAAAAAAAAAAAAAAAAATGTAGGCCTACTTTTTTTCTGGGTCAAGTGAAATAAAGCCTTTGCTTTGCTCATCCAATTAATTACTGTCACTGTGACTCTGAAAGTGAGCATCTTCAACGACAGATATGCTACGCAAATCTCACTTTTCCATATCTTGACAATTCGGCTCTAGTAATCTAGGCTCTAGTATGTCATTGAATTGACATTAATACAAAAGTATCAAGGCCTATTATTATTATGACCATTTTTCAGTAACTGAAGTAGACCTGAACTCACAAAATTTCAGATCGTTCACATGTGGGCCGCAAGGTGTGAGCTGCAGGCCGAACCAAACAGGTGATTGCTTTTACATCTAACCGGATAATCTACATCTTGATACAAAAGTGTGTGCAGAGCTTCAATGTCATCAGACACTGTAGGCATGTTGCCTTTAGCGTGAAGATGAGAAACAAAATACAGGTAAAAAGGCAATTCAAGAGATCAGTCGAGTCGCTTGCTCTGCTCGCTCAAAAATACCACGTCTAACGCACCTAACAGCTACCTAACTATCCTACTATGCTGAACAGTGTAACAAATGGAACGACACTCATTCCACTAAGTACCAGCAGTATATATTGAAAGCTACACACGGGTAGTAAAAGCACAATTATTTTGGTCCGCCCATTTTCCTTCCACATCTTATACTGCTTGGGTCTATACGAACAGGAAGCAAAACAGAGTTTAGAATACATAGTATCCGTGCAAGTTAGCTGCTACTGCGAGTGTAGGCCGTGCAGGAATTAATGGTTAGTATTGAACCAATGTTAACGTTCGAGAGAAGCTATGTCGCAAGTAACGTCGCACATATTAGGAAAATCTCTCTCGATTGATTCTACGTGCACCCAACAGTCAAAATAGTTGAGCTAGAAAAAACCACCTCAAGTTCATCGGGAACATCTTCTATTCTATTCCTACTTGGCCTTCCCTCCCCCCCTCCCCCCCCCCCCTACAAGTATTTCACAACTACGACTTTTTAAAAACGGCAAATGAAACCAATTCACTAAAAGTGGAGTGTGAAAACGAGGTTATACAGCAACGACGAGAAATCAGAAGGTTAGAGTAAGCCTCGTATGCTTTACACCTGCGCTTCTCAACGTACTGAGAGCGACAGGTTAAGGTTAAATCAACAGAACGAATAAATATGGAGGTTATTTGAATAGTCATACATTAGCCGAACTTTTCTGAGAAGGCAACGTGACCAAATCCAACAGTTGATCCCTTGGATGTAAGCTACACATTTCGTGAAGCGGAATCAATTACCGTTTCGAAGTAGCCCTGGGTCCTCATTTCTGTACGCTGTGACTGTCGTAAGTGATCAAGTAATCTAACTATCACATCTCTCAATTCCAGTTCACAAAAGTATAGAAGAGTACAATTCAATTGATTGTATATTGCATTCAATTACGTAAATTACTCTGCTTAATACTGCACAACATAAATTTGACTATCCTGTATATTCATGAAAAGTAATTTAAGATACGTCAGTTGGGTTGAGTGATCACTTATGACAGGCACAACCTGCAGGAATGAGGGCCCTGGTTGGAAAAACCTTCCCCCCATCCCCCTGGTCTGGTAACAGTCACCATAACAATCCTCGTTCATTGTAACAAGTCAGAAAACAAATGCTGCCGCATGTACACAACAATCAACATGAATATATATTGTCAGTCTGCTGTCGACCGATGCATGCAAGGCTGCTGGAAACGATTGTCCTAACGACATTGTCACTGACCTTACAATGACTCTACATGGTTAGTTCTGTTAATGCATGTGTCCCTTACAATCTGTTACCTCAGTTATAATATTAGTATCAGTTGGTCTAATGAAATATCTATTCCATTTTGAAACTTGCATTCATAAATAAAAATATAAATATAAAATACACTTGGGCCTTATAAGCAGATCATCTTGGGTCCTGATGAATAGACTGATACACCAATGCTACAGATAATCACTGTTAATTTTATGCCCGATTCATCTTCGAGTGGCAATCAAAAGTATACTTTTCCTAATGGTTTCAACATTACGTCTTATAGAACCAACAAGTGGCTGAAAAAAATCATCAGACTTGATGGTAGTGATGATAGAATACGAAATCAAATGGCATTGGATAAAAATTACGAATGTGGTTAAGATTACTGTTTATAGGCCACGATTACTTTATCCAACATATTTTAAATTGGTTTCAATCTAATACTAAGTTCAAGTTCAAATGGAGATCTCATTAGGATAATTAACAGGTAATTAAATTCATTAGAAAATAAGTGGAATCGAAGCCAAAGTTTACATTATTTTATAGCAGCATGACTGTTTTATGAACTGGATATGATATAATCATAAGACAAAAGTCATAATAAATATTATATTCTGCAACCCAGCTTCTATCTTTCCTTCGACATATTATAATACGATTGTATTGCCTGAGAAACAGCTAGAAGCTCTCAGACTTGAGCAGTTGAGCCGCCCCCCCCTCCTCCCCCTTGCTAACGTCGGAATAGTACTCGACGTGGTGCGTTACCACTGGCGCCGGTGTCACGTCCTCGCTTACCTGACTGTGAGAGATGCTGTCTGGTATCGGCAGCGGCTTGGCCACCCCGATCCGCACTGCCCCCTTCACCGCCCCCTTGAGCGCCTGCACGGCCTGGTCCAACGATGCATTCTCCAGATCCGTGTCGTTGACGAATAGCAGGCGGTCGCCCGGGATGAGACGCCCGTCCACCTGAGCCACGCCCCCTGGGACCAGGCTCCGGATCACGATCACCGTCTCGTTCGGGTTCATGGGGTCCTGGGTGCAACAAAACAAGGTGGGGCATTAGTGCTCCGCTTTCTTTCAACCCGATAATCTCAAATTGATTATAACTTCATAATCTTATTGTAAGCCTACATAAATAAGTTGCCGAGAAAATTGGCAATTATAGCAGCCTATAGCAGAGCAAGTGTGGCCTTCATCTCAGCCTCATTATCTCATTGTAGGTATACAGAAACAAGTCGAAAAAAATATATAAACTGCATTAGAAAATTTTGCTCAGGTCAAAAATCACAAATCCAATAGGTTTAGGTTTTGTGAATAATACATCGATCAAGTGATAATTACCGGATCAACAAGTTATTACGCCTGGTCACCAACGGTATTTTTGTTCTACTATTATCAATTCATTCAATTAACACAGTTTTATTATTCGTAAAATGCAGTACCAAGTCTCATGAGTCTTCATCGATGAGCCCCTTTGGTTAAAGAATGTTACTGTTTTGATGATTTTTAAATCCAGGCATTCCTACATATTTGAGAAATTGTCTAGAAAAATATCTGTTCTGATGGAAGTTCGACTGATGATTTCGACTTTTGACTGACTTTGACTGAGGCATGGTTGAATGAGTACAACAAAGACTTGGGTTGGTACAAAGCAGGTATTTCAGGCAAGGAGGAATAAGTATTTTGTTAGTGGAAGCATGGAAATACTGTAATTAATTGAAAGCCAGAGTATAGAAGTGAATAGAATAGAAATACGACATTAGTGAAAGTGAGACAATGCAGGCACGCATTGTGCGTGAACAATAATAACCTACAATCGAGAACCATCTATTTATTTCTACACTCATGTGCTTGTGAGAAAACACATTTTGCAAATTGTTTATTAAGAATTTCAGATGATCACAGACATAATAAATCAAAATGTCTTGAGAGAATTATAAATGGAGCTTTAGACATTGAAACTGTACCCACATGTGCTGTTACGTTTGTTAGTGGAGCTACTTACAATTCCTGATCCCATGCGACCAAACTAATACATATAAGTTGGATTATAGCTAGATTGTACCGATGGATATGATGGAAGCTCTTTCAATAGCTACATAACAGTGACTGTGAATTGTTGGATCTGTTGGTTCATATCATACATTGTATTGAGAATTTGATTTTGTGAATTTATGATCTTCGATTTTTACTGGGTCGACTAGTATTGTTTATCCATTTATCTGAGAGATGTTGGGAGAATATACAACTATAATAGACACATATAGCTGGTTCCGTGGACTCAAGAATAATTTTCAAAGCTGTGGCCTATCCATCGGTACAAAAGCTATCATCCGAGGAACTAGCGAGCCCTCTTCCACGTGAATCCTTGAAAATGAATACACAGAGCAGTGACTTGGATTGGCTAATGTTAACTATGGTTAATAACTTAATATAGCTACATGCCTAGCAATTATGTGTCCTGTTGTTGCTAGTAAAAAATCCGAGCCTTGCTAATTACGTGGGCTAAGAAATATATAGCCTAACAATTTCACAGTCCAAGAAACTGAGACTGTGTTACAGGTTACAATATTGTTTTACTATACTGTAGTAACAAGCACTTGTAGTGAACAATAGCCAATCAAATACTGTACCTAGCTTCTTGAAATTAGCTCAGCCTAGAATGTTATGTCAAGCAGTCTATTAGGTGAGTGCCATTCAGAATATTTTGCACAAGAATTTATACACATGAAAATTATCACCCGTATATAATGCTCAACAAATTGACAATATAATAATTTATAAATATAGATATTTCAAAAGTCTTGAAGACCGTATATACGTTCAACCCATGTTTTGTGGCTCAGAATACTGTATCATCACTCATCTCATTACGAATGGACGTAGCGATGGTTGAAATTTTCTGCGCACACCTAACAAGAGTTACCAACTTCAGGAAACTCAATATTAAATTACACATTCCTGTCTTTTTAAAATGGTCTCGAGAGTAGTTGAAATTTTTGTGTGCATTCCAAGTGAAATCCAGAGCAAATTCATTTGATTAATTATCGTAATGTGCTTTATAAATCAAGCAATATTAAAGATATGTTATAGTTTTCTCATTATTCTTAGTCTCTCATGAAGTGACGTACAATTTGAGACAGGGTGAAAATCACTTTATATACAGTGAGGGGACTACTACAGTATACGGTACTTGACTAGAGTGCCAGTAGGCCTGCCTATAGTTTATCGAAACGGTTATCATTTTTCCGCAGCAATGTTTGCACGTACTGAGTGTGCTGGGTGTATCTACTCATAGAGATGTGTGTAATGCTTTGCCCTGGAGCATCAGATATGATATACATCATTATAAAGGTAGCGACTAGGCATAAAAGCGTGTAGGATTACATCAAGCATTTCATATTGATGAAGAATTATTAGAAAAAAAGGCTAATTCATAACAAGAATAAACAGTAGACCATCTTCAATGAGGACTTCTCACAGCTAGTCAAAACAACAATTTAAAGTAAGAAAAAATCAATGATATAGCAAAAGCTGAACTAAAAAACCGCTAACTTTTCACGTTTTTGGCAATTTGTAATCCAATTGGCCGTGGTTTGCAGCTTGTCGTAAATTAGGAGCAATGTTTGGACTTTTCAAACATTGCTATTACGTACTTCTTGTTCCTTTCATGTTAAGTTTACTCTCAAGTTCTGTTGTGAATAGGGCCTATGCCTTAATAGTCTGAAACGACAATAGTACCATAATGTGAAGCAGTGCTTATTCAAGTACTGTACTGCAATATGGAGTATGTAGCAGAATGACTAAGGATTTCATGTCCACATCGGTGCTGAGCCCAATTTATCTGAATTACAGTCCGCAATTATCTTCACTTCGTCTACAATGTTACATTACGGTATATGCAAGAAAAATGGGATAATTTTGGTATAATCCCTGGGCCGTTATTCTGTAACTCTGAAAGATACGAAAGCATCCCTTTGTTTTGTTCAGATGATTCCGTATGTTGCAACAAGACATTTCACATGGGCTCTGACTTTCTCGTCTCACTTGAATTTCGCTTACAGTTAGGCCTATAGAATAAGAGCCAGGTACAATGAGCAAACAATCAAGGCAGAAAAATATGATGAACATTTTGTAAGGCATTACATCCACTGCGATAATTATTTGTCTATCATCTCAAACATGGAATAATTGATCAAAATTTGTATTTTAATAATTGTTTATAACCTGGAAAAAATATAGGTCTAGGTCTATAAGGCAAAAAAGGGTCTTGCATACAACAACAGCAAATATTTGAATTAATCAATTCATACCAAGTTATAGCTGCCCAATGATGTAAACAAGAAAACTAAGATAGAATGAGATATGAAAAATTCCTAATTTCAATCTGTGCTTTTAGCTCATGTTTTTAGTTTCATTAAACACATGAAATCAAGATCTCTACAATTTTAACCACTATATTATAAACCTATTAGAAATATGTACCAAATATTCACCATATAGGCCTATATTTCAAGCCTAGGCCTACTAAATGTTATTTGTTAAATTGTGTTTATTCAAATATTTCATGTTTACGGCTCTTGCGATGATAATACTAGAACGAACAATAGTATCGAGTATTGACGTATCATATTGCATGTATTGAGAACTGAGTCTACATCACGTAGGCCTAATTAGAATCATCAAAAAATTATCAATAAGCTACCAAGTACCAACACTACCTCCAAACCTGAATCGGTACATCAAATACTTGACATAAAATTTTAATTACAACCAAAATGTCAGAATTTCGTCATTTATTGCCCAGATGCAAACATATTGTAAATAGCTGATATATCTCCCAGCCATTCTCTATACCTCTCTTCAACAGTGATTACTGGTACCTACAGATACTTGGTGAAATATTCCATAGGCCTATACCAGTATATACACACTGTGAGATTTACGAGTGTGGACAATATTTATGAAAGCAAGTCCATGACAGTGAACACCACATCAACTTGAACTTTATCAAACTTTCATCTGATTGTAAAAGCGAGTGAAAAATATTCACCGTCAGCATATAGGCCTTCATACTTTCATACTCTTTTACTTTTAGTTTCTCTTCGGCTTCGCTGCTAAGAGTGTACGTGACTATGGTGGGTGTACTTTCCCTCACTTATATACATTGACATTGTACTGATCATATCATAGATTCCGTTAAACCAGGCCAACTTTCATTCCAAAGAAGACATGAACAAGTACAGATGCAATTAACGATACAATTACATTTGGACCAAGTTACGTTAGTCAATGCTTTGGCACAATAAAAGTTGGTCAGGTTTGAAAGAGGATATTTCCAGTATTAATAGTACAGTGTTTGTTAATACAGCAGCCGGGCCAGAAATTTTCAGTACAAAATAAGATGGTTATTCATCACGTCTGATGACGATTATTTTCGTCTCAATTTAAATCAGACAAAGTTCGAAAAAGGCAAAGTTGATTGCACATGTAAAGTGTGTACAGCGAAATAGTAATTTCAAGAAAATGGTATGTTCTCAATATTCAACGTGCCCTATTAGAATGGCAAGAAGTCAACCTTGAAGCTGAGTTGACGAAATATTCAGACATTGATTATTATCACGAATCAAGAGCCGGTTCTATCAACTGATGACTGAATATTAATTAGTTAATTTTAAGCCAAGGTATGAGATTAACATACGTAACCAAAGGTGATGAATTTTATTTGCTAATAATTGCCTAAGAGCACGTGGGAGTCAATTAAGTGAAATATCAGTTCATGGTGATAACTTTTGAACGGTATGAAGTATCAAAACTTAAATAAAGGTAAAACACAGACGTTTTCAACACCTTCAAGACAGTATTAGTAAAAACTATTCAGCTCATCGTATATTGCACAATTTGCACAGGCATGTCTGTGAGTCTGTGACCATGTTAGAATATAAGGTTAATATATTGTATTTCATTTAATTCTGAAGGTAATGAAATTATCTGTTCTCCTCTCATAATATAATTTTTATATCTCACACCATTCAACAATAATCAGCAAAGAGTAATATTCTTCCAAGTTGACTCCCGTGCACTCCTAATTTACTAACCATCAGTTGGTACAACCGGTTCTAGGTAATGTAAGTGTCTATTCTAAATGAAGGCAAAAGCTCTAAACCGTGCAGTGAATGGGATTACGGTATTCATATGTAGATGTGATACGATAGCGGTACCGCGCCGAGGAGCGAGGGGGGGCTCACCTGGTAGTCGAGGATGGAGAAGCCGAGGCCGCGCTCGCCCTTGACCAGCTGGATCATCTGCGGCTCAGAGCTCCACATGGCGAGTCCAGTCAGCGGCTCCAGCGACCGAGACTTGGCCTTGGAGAAGCTGGCGTCGGTAGCGGTGGCGGTGGTCGTCGTCGACGCCAGCGAGCCGTCGGACTTGGCCTTGACCAGGCGGTCGGAAGCGGGGATCAAGTTCTGCAGGCTGCCGCCAAGGATACTCTGCACAGACAAACACATGTCAAGACCAGGAAAGATAAAACAAGACGACACATTAAGAGGCCTATTTACATATTTACAGTATTTTCGAGAATATCTAACGCACTCCTTTCGTTGTTTGTTAAATGAATTAGTTGTCCATATTCCCCCTTGTTGTGTTTAATCATGAATCAATCGTAATGTGAATTCTGGAATAATGTGATTAATGAGAAAATATAGAAAATTATATAGAATATAGAAATCTTGTGCAACTCACTTAAATGAAGTAATGCATCAGGGTCAGGCATCAGACCTCAAATAGCTGATAAATAACAAGTCCAAACAAAATGCATGGGGTTTCCCTTTGAGAGTAGGCTACAGTATTCTGTTCATATTCAACACAAATGTACCGTATTTCACTCTCAAATTCTGAGATTCAATTTGCAATTAGTTATGGTTCAGTCTGCACGATATTCTTCCTATAGGCCTACTCTACAGGACTAATAAGTTTCTTTTCAAATTCATGTTGAATAATAATTTTTTTGATATTAAAAAAAAATATAATGTTCACTTTCGATTAAACTTCTGCTCAACGTCAAAATCGATGAATAAAAAAAAAATGTGTTCCACAAATCAGTTGAACCCTGAAGTTCGATGTTTGTTCCGCTCACCCTGGCCGCGAACGCCGCCCGGTCCTGTGAGGTGTCTATCAGTCGATACGGAGCCAGTTCCCCGGGTCGCCGGGCACACACCATGCGCACGCTCACGGGCAGGTCCTTCAAGATGGTCACCACCTCGATGTGGTTCATCCCTAGCAGGCGGTGACCGTTCACCTGAAAACACAGACCATGAGCTACGTGGTCGCCTGGAAAGAAGTCGTGTCTCATGCACTTGGTCCGCATCTAGAAGTTGTTAGGATGTGAGAAATAGTGATGGGCAGCGAAACTTTCAATTTTGAAAGTTTCGTACATTTCCGAAACTTTCGGAAACTTTTCACGACATGTCATAAATTTCCGAAATTTTTGAAACTTTTGAATAAAATGCTGAACTTCCTTTGGTGGACTGAGCTAATGACACTATCACTTCATTCTCTGTTTTACCACTAGATACCACCTATTATGGCATGGAGTCATTTAATATTTAGGAGGCAGGCCATTTTTGTCTTCCTTAACCTAAAAATTATTCACACCATTTTACAAAACTACCCATGTCCGTGTGTCATTGAATGATCGAATAATTTCTTTAAAATTCAGAACGCAATTAATTTTTTCTTCCTCAACCTAAAAACCATTTACTGTTTACATTGTACTACAAATATGGTGAAGAAATTTTGTGCATTAAATTTTGTATATAATTTTGTGTAAAAAAACTTCCATTCAACTCAAATATTTTCTTACTGCTCATTATGTATGCATGGGAAAATTGATATAATCTGAAATGGAACTTGAGAATATGGAAAATGTTATTATTATTCCTACAAAATGAAACTCGTCTTTTTCCGGTAAATTTCAAAAATTTCCGTAAATTTCATAAGTTTCACGAAACTTTCAACGAAAGTTTCATCAAACATAAATTTCCGAAATTTGCCCATCACTAGTGAGAAACAAATTGAATCTGAATCCAGAACACAGATTGGATCATAAAAAAAATGGTCAGAGGCCTATTGGGATTTTTCCTATTCAAATCTCCTGCCATGAAATATGTGCTGCGCACAGTTTCAAGGATACTACAGTGAGATCTGCTTAGGTCCTATAAGCTTGTGATCATTTTTAGACCCTACAATTCACAAAGTTGTTTTCCTCTACAATATGGTAGGCCTTTGCATATTCAATATTTGTAAGATGTTTTTTCCAAAATAATCGGAATCAGTCGAGAAACGAAATCCAGAAATGAAATCCAGCCCATCTCTGATTAGGCTTACGGTTCAACAATTGTAGATAATACATATCGAATATGCTTAGTGGGTCCGTAGTGGACAGTGTTCCACGCTGTGACTCGAGCCACTCACCTCCAAGAGCTCGTCTCCCGAGCGCAGCCTTCCGTTGGTCCCGACCGGCCCCTCGGGCAGGATGGAACGAATGTAGTGGTGGGGTCGCACCTCCTGCCCGTCCTCCACATCCACCGTGCCCTCCAGACTGATTCCCAGTCCGCCGCCCTCGCTCAGCTTGCTCAGCTGCGCCACCACGATCTCGATCTCTGGGTTAGCCATGATCTTACCTGCACAAGACAAGCAATCCACTCAACCAGGTACTTGTATGTACCAGATGTGACACCGTAGAAACACATCGTAAATATATTCGGGCTTAGGACTAGAAAGGTTACGATATGTATTTATTTCGGCCTAACATTATCAACATAATTATAACAAGAGATTTGAAGTGAAATCAAAATGAAATTTATTGAAATTTATGAGGAAGCAAAATTGAAAATATTTTTTCTTTCTTGATAAAACTGAAATCAAAATCAATGTGGAAATTTGAACTACGATTGAAATTGATACATTCTCAAAATTGATAAAGCATCAACAATGCGAGATACAATAGTAGCAAATACATTGATGGAGACAATTTTTGTTGGAAATGCTGATGAATCAAATTTTCAAATAGCAAAAGTGGAAAGATCAATTTTATTGAGCCTGATATTTCTGTAATCTACGCCTACTAACCTCATCTCGGACCGTTCTACGCAAATAACTTGTAACGCAATGTAAATGTTTTTTACGGATCGAAAGTATTTCGTACAAGAAATTTCTCTGAATGATATGACAAAATTTCACTACAACGTTATCAAACAAAAAAATCACTACGATCATTTACATTTTACGTGGACACTGAAGATTCACTGCCATAGTTAAGTCCCCTTCAAGAGTAGTATTGCATCACAGGCTGCTAGGGCAAGACAGAATGTTGGATCTAATTCTCACCCCACTTGGCCTGAATGGCCGCCTCGACGGTGGGCGCCAACGCCCCATCGTAGCTGCTGTCGATCAACATTTCCACATCGTAGAGCTGGACGTCGACATTTGATGCTTCCACCGTCTCCAGGATCATCGAGTCGATGGTCGTGTGGGACTCTCCTTCCATCTCGATCTCCTCGTCGCCATCCTAAGCCAACAAACACACTTGAGGTTGTCTACCAACAAAATAATTGTAAAAACTTCGATTGTTATTGACACACACTGCAATATCAAGGATAAAAATCACAGCACCATAAAAATATCAGGACTATAGAAGTATAACTAGACTCTGCTAGCTGAATGGAGTTGTTAACGAACTACTGAAATACCGCGCATGCAAGTTTTAAAACCTAGGTGTGTAGAATTTGCTCATCGTACAACACATATGCTGCGTTTGCCTAGTTTTATTGTGCAGTCACAAATCTTGCAAGATGGAATGAAACCTCTGAAGGTAACAAGATAGACCCCAACACAATGTCTGAAATTCAGTGCCTAACATCACATTTAAAATGAATAATTAATAGTTGTCGTTTGATATCATTTCTATGATTTTATCTTTCCGCCATTTCCATGTCCTAAAGGAGGAAGACTTCAATTTCCGATCAACTTTCATCGTCAAGGCCGCACTCTTCAACAATCGGCTGAATTTTCGGGACGTCCGACTAAGCGCTAAGAAATTGGCGGCCACGTAAATACAGCCCTGAGCCTCTCGACTCACCGTGCTGATGGGGAAGCGCGGCAGCGAGGCGGCTGAAGGGGACGACGGGGTCGGGGGTCGCATCTCGCTGGCCGCTATCGCCTGCTGCAGCTGTTCGTACTTGGGTCCGCGCAGGTACCGCTCCAGGCGCAGGCGCACCGCCTGATTGGTCGAACGGAGCACCTCCACGGCCTGGTGGTTGGTGTAGCCTTGCAGCGACCGGCTGTCCACCTCGACGATGCGGTCGTTGACCTGGATCTGCTTGCACAGGTCAGCCGCACTGCCCTCGCTGATGCTCTTCACGAAGATGCCGGAGAGCTCCTCTGCAAGGGTCATAGCGAGTACAGTAGATCAGTATATGCTAATAGTTGTAGTTGTAGTAATATTAGTAGGGTAGGTGGTTGGTAGCAGGTAGTAGGGTTGGTATAACCGTAACCTCCAATCAATTGGGTCATTAATAAGATCCACTTGAATAAAGTGACTTGGTTGCACAGTTATTTTTTTATTTACTCTGTTAATGACAGATTCTTTGTATGCTGCATATTCGTTCTAAAAACGGTCCATTGTATGAAGTACTGTATCTAGTCATGATCAACATTTGGCTAGAGCAGGCCTGCCGTTTTCACGGATTTTTTCCGTTTTCACGGATTTTTGGGGTTTAAAAAGTGTACAGGATTTTTGAGCAAATTTGCTTATTTTCACGGATATCTGTGACTTCACGAAAATTTGAACATAAACAGCGGTAAATCGGTAGAGTTACCGTATTTACACGCATATAAGACGCAAAACTGTCATATTCTGCGATATATTTATGCGCGCTCGCTGAAAACAGTTTTTTTCTGATGTAAAAAACATCGCAAAAACAGTTCCCGTGAAACACTGCCGGTCGTCCAGTGTTAAAGCATAGGGCGAACCCACAATCGTCTTCAGATTGTATGCACGACGGTCGTCCATATTAAAGCATAAGGCAGACCCCCAATCGTCAATTGTGGGGATGTAATATTGTCGTAAATGTGTCAACAAATGACAACAAACATACTCATAAAATATCCTTATGCTTTTTTCCTCCATTAGAGGTCAGGAGGTCAGACTCTGGATCATGATACACAGAATACCAAGACAAACACTTTGACACATCTGTTTATCATCAATCAATAATGCTTGCCTGGAAGTGTGCTATGGGTGATAACTGAGTCTATAGGGGGCTACTCTCTCAACACTATAGGATGGATAAAAACAAATCTAAACTTGGAAGATATATTATCAATATTGTTTATTGTCTAATAGAGTGGATTTGGTATTTTGCATTTGGTAATAGAGTGGATAGTGGATTTTTTACAATATATTTTGGTAAATTTCCGCATTTTTTGAACTAGTAACGCATAATTTACAGGATATTTTGATTAGATTTTTACAGGATTTTACAGGATTTTTGGGTAACATGAACAGGATTTAAAAAAAAAGTTGGTGGCAGGCCTGGGCTAGAGGACACTAAGGAAAGGAAGGACACTCACCTTTCTCGCAGACGTAGCCGGCAATGGTGATGCCCAGGCCGTGGTAGTCCTTCCTGAGGTTGACGGTGAACTCGTCCACTTCGGGCAGCGTCTCGGAGTCCAGCATGCCCATCGTGAGGATGGGAAGCGAGGGGGCGGTGCTTATGAGCTTGGCAGCGTGGATAGGCTGTGGGTTACGCACCACATCGACCACCAACCCCAGCTCGGGCTGCAACAACACAACACTCTTGCTAGAACCAGCAGCTTACCTTGAGAGATGGGCAACTCGACAAGGGAGGCCCTTTCACAGAACACACACACATCTATATCTATATCTAAGATGACGAAATCGATGTTTCAGCTACTGCTTTGGTTAGAGGAAACTCAGGAAACATCAATTTCAATGTCTCGTATGTTTTCAAATATAACATTATTAGATGAGCGTAGCGAAGATTTTCATTCCATATAGGCCCTACCGAAAAAAATTGGGCTTGGTTTTAGTGTTTTTTTTTTTTTTTTTGGAGTGTTTTTTTTTGTGTAATTTTGTACGCGGCATACAGGTCAGGAAAAAGTTTCAATCAACTCTAAACTTTTTTCCTAAATTGGTGTTATACCAGAATAGGTTGGGATTGTTTTTCAGAAAAATCGGTCAAACGGTGTCTCCGGAAAAAATTTGGAAAGTATGGAAATTCCCCATAAAAATAGGCCGGGGAGAAATACTTGGAAAACCAAAATTTTCCAAAAGCTCTCAAATTTATACTGAATGTGGAATGATCTATCATACATATTTTAAGCGATTTGTGAGACAATCGGATGTGAAACAACGAAGAAAACTCATTTTTAATGTACTTTTTTACACATCAATAAAAGCAATTAAGAAAGCAATTAAGAAACTATTAAATGTGAGCAACAAATGTCACCAATAAATTAAAACATTTAAAATCTGTGATGGATATGAAGAAGGCACTGGTGTAATTGTTTGGAAACCAAGGTCCATACCAACAGACAGCCGCGGATTTTAAACTTTTGAAGTGATCCATGGCCTGTATATGTACATTGAGCTGACAAAATGTTCTTAATTCTACATTTTCATACTTCTAAGCTCATCTCACAACGCATATAAGGCGTTTTCCTAGTGTAGATATATGATCTTTTGACTGACTTCCATGACAAGTTGCTGGACTCATCTTTCAAGGTAAGCTGCTGGTATCTCTTTCAGTATATCAACACAATTTATACGACTAGATATTGAAAACAATGGGTACATACGTAAAGTGGGGTTATGAATGTGTAACCCCATAACTACCTAGCTAGACATAGACAGCAGTAGATAGATAGATAGATAGATAGAGAGAGAGAGAGAGAGAGAGAGAGAGAGAGAGAGACTTACGTGTAGCTCAATGTCAGAGTCTTGTTGACCGAAGATGAACTGGCTGCTATAAGAGTCGTGTATGTTGGGGTGCGTGTTGAAAGTCTCCGGGTAACCGTTCTGGAGCAGATGCCTGTCAAGCTCTTCCGGGTCGCCTAGAACATCCAGTCAGTAACGTTAATACATATCTACATATTACATATGCTCATCGATTGAAGTCTTATTATCAATGCAATCGGTGATGGTTATTGTTTGCTTAACGGCCGCACCAACAGCTAGGTTATACGGGGGTACAAATGAGCAAATGATGATGAAACTATATGGAGTGATGATAAGTGAAAGTACGTTTACAAAAACCCATGCCTTATGCAGGACTCGAACCCATGCCCAACGGTGTTGTCAGTTTCTGAAGCGGTGTCTCAGCTGATTGAGCTACTGAGGGCGGCAACAATGCAATTGATATAATTGACACATCCATGTGGAATTTGAATGTGAACCACTACCTTGAATGTTGTTCAAAAAATTGTAGAGAGTTGAGTATTTGTTATTTGCTACTTTTCACCAAGTTCAAGAGTTCTGCATTTGTTATTAGTTGCCCTTTACCAGGTTGAGAGCTATGATCCAGCCATACCTAGTATCTTGGTGGGCACGATGGGCGCGTGACTGCCGAGGGCCTGGTAGTCAGGTGAGGTGGGCTCCACGGGCCGCGCGACCACTAGTCGCACGTGGCTGCCAGACTGACGCAGCACTGCGGCTACCTGCTCGGAACCCATGCCGCGCAGGTTCACCTCTCCGATCTGCAGGATGTGGTCCCCACTTTGGAGCCGGTTGTCCTGGTAACAGAAGCTCTGTTAACAGCTGCTTTGAATAACATCCCAATACACCAATGTGCCTACACTATCCATTGGGGCTGCCAGTTGATAATAGATACATCTAACTGGTTCAATATTCCGTCGTTTGAATCGAATGTGTTCTAGATATGAAGTAAAACCATTATCTATCGTTTCTCAAGGGACTATAAAAACAACACCATCCATCCAGGAAAATTTAACATTGGTCATACGGGTGTAGAGTGGGACGAATTAGATTAAAGAGCGGGAAAACAATGGATCCAAGAGCGACGCATAGACTTTTTTTGTAATCGAAGATGGGCGCCTTCCATTTCTTTGTAGAGTTATAGAATAGCAGCCCAGGAAACATAAGTGCATTCCATTATCAATAAGATCTATTTCCAGTTGAATATTGAATCTTATCAGGAATAATCAACCATATCGAACGGTAACCCTATAATAAATATTCACAGATAATTATTACGTTACAATAAGACTATATGCCTACCGCCCTGCTTATGTGTGATAGCTGCGTTAGGTTGGACAGACGGCAAACACATACCGATGATTCACAACAAGTTGATACAATCAGACGTGAACAATCTACATGAATAAGTAAGTCTAGCTCCGCTCCATTTCAAGTGTTTACTGAATTAGTTATACAGTCTACTAAAACACATCCGCGACCAGAACAATAAAATACACATACTCAACTTGGTGAGTGGACATAAAAGCAGGGAGTGAATAAACGTAAAACAGCGTCAGTAGCGATTAAAGTAGAGTAGTAAACAACGGAAAAGCTCTTCACTCCGATCCTCAATAGATAATCTAAGGAGTCGAGTGAAATAAAGTTTAGAGGGAGATTGATTTTATGTCAACACTGCCTGATATGTCTTGAAGTATATCTATCATCTTTGATATTACTTGGAATGTAACAGCATATGTCAATGTTCTGAATTACTTACACAATCAACAACACGAAACAATCGAATGAAATGGTAAAATCAAAAACTGATTATTCAATTTCCAGCTCATTGAAATCTCCTCTGTGAACACAGACAATCTTTATTACTGGTATAACTTCTCACAATATTATTTATTTTCACTTATTTACTGTAAGCACGGCCCGCTCTACCTTCCCGGAGCACAAGAACCGAGTGCATGACTGAGTTCCAGTACCTGGCTATGCCAGTTTCAAAAATACTCAAAAATACTGGAACATACTGGAAATACTTGAGGCCAGTTTTATCAACTGATGATTAGGTATTGTACTGATGATGTTAATTACCGGTACTGATTGAAGTACAAAAATAACATGCACAACCATAGGCGAGAACAAATTGTCTCTTGAAATAATACAGAGGAATCAAAAATGAATTGTTGTAGCACATGGAAACCGGAAAACCACATTTCAAGTTTATAAACAGTTCGTGTGGTGAGTGTTTGAAGGAGAACTTACCCTGTCGGCCACACCACCCGGAAGGATTGTCTTAACCACGACGCCCGTGCTCCGGCCTCCGATGATCCCGAAGCCCAGGCCAGAGCCATCATTGATCAGGTCGATGACCTCCACTTGGGCCCACTCGGTGTTTAGCTGCAAGCACACCAACGAACGTAGAGTGAGATAGATAGAGACAGGGAGCGAGAGAAAGAGAGAGAAGTGTCCCGTTAGTTCATCTCACTCACACTATGCGGCCTTAGCGGTTTTCACTTCACCACTGTCGTGGCATAGTTGGCTAACGAAGGCAATTGACCACATTCGTTTTCTTGCCCCCTTGACGTCACAAAACATATCAACAACTGGGTTGTTTATTAGGAGGGATATTCTAAATCTCAAATCAGGATCTCTTATGTTGCATTGATGTAGGTGACCAATTAATAAGCCACACCCATCACTAGTGATTAATTATCCCTGATGTCGCGCTACCCAAGTTCTATCTTCATCATCAGAATTTGATATAGGTACTTTATACTTTGACAAAGTACATGGCTCGAACATTAAAAGTTGGAAATGTTTCCATAATTGAGTTTCAGAAAGTTTTATCTGGAATGACAATCGAATTTTCGAGTATTAACTGCCAGAGAAGTTCTTCTCACCATTCAAAGGGTCTTACTGCAGAACATAATACAATTATTTCAAACTTGCGTCAAGCAGACAAGAAGTTGTTGAAAGCAACTTCCAAAAACAGCCCATACTTTTAAAACTTATTTATTTCTGGTTACAGGCCTAACAAAACAGTTGGAACTTCAAACTTCAAAGCATCCAGCTGCTCAAAGCAACAACACCTCTGGCTCAGTCAACTAAGGCAGAACTTAGAAACTGAAGTCAAGTCAGGCGTGGGTTCAAGTATAAGGCACGGGACTTTGAAAGTTTTATAAAATAGGCCTAGGACTTCCAAAAATTCATTGTTCAAAATTTTTTCGATATTCTTACACATTTTACTCAATTTTATTCAAACGTATGCATATTTATACTGATCTCAGAAGGTATTTTACAGTTCATAATCCAATACGGCCATGAAGAAGAGAAATATGAAGACCTTATACAGGCCTATTTAACAAATAAAAAAAAGTGGTGAAAATTATTTGTAAAACTCGTCGACGTGACAACGAATGAACGTCTACTCACCACCATGTCGGATCCGGCCTTGGATGTGTCGCTGACCGCGGACGGTGACCTGTCTACGAGGGAGGGGGTGGGCGAGGCAGGGGGGACCTCCTCCTCGCTGCGGGCTACCACCAGCTCCACCAGCCCGCGCGCCTGCTGTAAGATGCTGATCGCCTGCTGGTGCGAGATGTTCGAGTCGAGTGGCTGGCCATCGATCGCTAGGATCTGATCTCCTTCGTGCAGTCTTCCATCTCTGTAACAAAACAACGCACAGATCAGAAACAATGTCGCGGCAAGTGTCGAGATGAAGTAGGACTAGAAGGGAAATTGATCAATTGAAATCAAACATAATCTAGTTGAGGGGTTGAAAAATTGGAAATTTGGTATACAACTGAATTGATGATTTCAGAGAATGATTGATTTCAAATAATTTACGAGATTTCACAGGATTCCACCAGATTTAATGGACTCTCAAGAATTTCACGAGACTTCACGAAATCTCAGAGATTTCAAGACGATTTTGTGGCAAGTGTATACGTCAGATTTACGTTACTTGTTAATCCCTTGTCTTGTTTAACTGGTATGTGAATGTAGGTTATGTACCAGTAATATAGGGCCTAACAATAATACTAGGTACTGTCATATCTGTATACATAGTAGCATAGAATGAAGAATTTTTCTATGATAGTAGTGTTACTTTGAGAGACAACCACTTTCAGGACAGGGTTTACAAACAGAAATACAAATACATCTTCCAAACCGTTACACTTTTACAGTTGCAGGGTTTCTCTACATTTATCAAACTTCTTTAATTGGCAGATGAACTTTTCAGTTGATACTACTAAAGGGGCACCTATCAATTGTCCCCAGGAATTGACTGAAATTACAATTCATATATGAAACAGAGTATAGAAACATCATAGCATGACATTAGCACATTTGTTCTGAAGTAACAAAATGTCATTTGTCAACCAACAGAGATACCGTATCTATCTAATTTAGTGTATTTTATGTGTATTTGTTCAATTTATATACATTTTATTCAATATTGTGTACCTGGCTGCCTTATTTACTTCCAGTTTCTGTTTTTTATTTTATAATTAATTAGATTATCTTTGTCTATTATCATTGTTTCTATTATTCTATGTATTCAGTGGCGTAACTACCGCAGAGGCAGCCGGGGCAGCTGCCCCGGGGCCCATGCTCAGGCTCGGACTGGCCCACCGGATACCGGAAAATCCTTCTCAAGGCCTCGACCGTTTTGCAGGCTTGTGATCCCATTTTGAAATTATATTCATGTGAATATGATTTTAATTATGATCCCATGATTGCAAAGTAGTTTCAGAAAAAAAAAGAACAGAATGTGGATTTTCTTCTGTGCTTATATGAAGTGTGTAAAATCCTAACATACTCTAAAGATGATGAAAAAATGATTCCAGAATACGCAAAGACACTCCATCTACCGTTATTCAATTCCCTGCGGGGCTGGAGCCTATTTACCCTTTACCCTTTACCTTTACCCTTTACCCTTTACCCTAAATGAGTGTCGAGTTTTCTTCATGATATTCGTTGTGGTTATTGATTCAATCATTAAATTCTAAAACTGCTTGTGAATCGTAAAAATCACTTCAAAAATGACCATATTTTAAACAATTCGCTGCTGAGAATTTTGCTTGGAGAAAACGCGAAAATGAGTGCAAAAATGTTCATACCATATGAATTATTAAAAATAACTTCAGAAACGTCCATAATGATTAAATTATCAAGACTCCAAAACTGCTTGTAAATCGCTAAATCACTTGAAAAAATAGCACATTTCAAAAAATTCCCTGCGGGGCTTCTCTGAAAGAAATCGCAAAGAAACTTCGAAAAAGAATCCATAGTGGTTCAATTATCGAAAATAACTTCGAAAATGTTCAAAATGGTTCACTTCTCGGACTTCAAAACTGCTTGTAACCCGCAATTCACATCACTTGAAAAATGACCATGTTTCAAAAATTCTCTACAGGGCTCTGCTGGGGGAGTTGTGGTGCCCTGCTGAACGGTTATTTTCTTTATATTAACGGCACCCCCCCTCCCCCTTCCCCCTTCAATGCACGAATCATGAGGACGTCCCTGGACAGGGTCAGCTGAAAGTACTTACACACTGCTAGTTACGTAGGCCAGTCAATACTTTCAAGAGTTTACTCATCATATGAAGGTACAAATAATTTGATGTTGATTATTCAATATATATTTTTTTGGGGGAAGGGGGCCCATGTGACTCCTTTGCCCCAGGGCCCAAAATTCCTAATTACGCCACTGTATGTATTGATTGATTATTCTATGTCACATATAGCAGCCATTGTTTGTGAGTGGCAGTCTTAAATAAAGATACATATATAATTCACATTTAACTGAAGTCATTGACTGCTGAAGTACATGCAGATGAAATAGATTTGACAGACCTTGATTAGTAGGAAATGAGTTGACTGTACTGAGAATCAACTGCCCAAAAACTCATCTGTCCTAAAAATCAACTGCCCTAAAACAAACTCATCTGTCCTAAAATTCGACTGTCCTAAAAATGACTGACTGCCTTAAATCAATTGTACTAAACACTAACTGTACTGAAAACATACTGCACTAAAAACAAACTATTCTAAAAACCAACTGTTCTAAAAACCAACTGTACTAAAAAATCAAAATCAACAGTAATACAAAACAAGTTTACTGAAAAACAATTGTATTAAAAACCAACTGTTCTAAAACGCAACTTTACTGAAAACTAGCTGCTCTAAACGTCTATTTATCGAGCAATCTGCACAGAAGTTGAAGTGGGGGGTTTGGCTCCTTCCTTCACGAATTGTTACTTCCCATGAAATGTTTTATACGTTTCCAGTTTTTTTTACTGATTGTCAGGTTTGGGTGGGTTATATGGGTAAATATGTGAGGGGGAGGAATCAAACCACAACTTCAAACCCTAACCTCAATTTACGTTCAGGTTCAATATCAACACAATATCAATATCAACCTTGATTAGGTTTGAAACTCAACTACTGATCCGCGGTGAAACCGCCGCAAAAGAAATGTCAGCTCAACTCTCATCCGCCTGTTCACAGTCTACCCTGCTGATTGGCTAGCATTCCAACATGGCCAATCTGCAAACTTTCGCGGACGCGGATCTGCACCGATACCGCGTCCTGTAAAGCCAGCTTTACTTCTGATTCCATGGTAAGCCATGATTGACTCGGGTACACAACATGCTATGGACATCGAGCCGAAGTCAAGCGACATGCAACTCCTGAGCCTGTCACCGAGCATGATGGAGGGCGTCCATCAGGCATCCGAAGGAGGGGGGGGGGAGTGGTCAGACGTCTGGATGACGTCACGGGCAGATACGAACGAGGAGTCGACGGGTTCCCTAATTTCCGGAAGGAAACGTCAGTAGAATCATTAGTTATATAAGAAGATAAAAGGAGGTATTCTTTTATCCACAGAAGAAGGTTGTCTACAAAGGTACGTAACAGCGTCATGACGTCAGATATCTTTGCGTTTCCATTGGTCACTTTTGGTCCCATTAAAAACCGACTTGCAGAAAAATTCTCCCCAGCGGTTGAAGGAAATGACAAACTCTATACATGTTATATATTTATATACCCACGTAGGCCTACACATATCCCCGCATGCGGAGATCGATCTTCTGCGATACAACACGAGTATCAAGGCTTGAACCACCCGCGCGCTAGTGGTGTGGGATACAGGTGACGATCGCTCGGAACCTCTCTTGTGGATACAAGCATGCATGTATTACCGATAAGGGACTGTGACATGCAAGCAAGTTTCCAGGTCACCGTGCATCCTGTACCGGAATCCACGTGATAAGAAGGTCGTTTATCAAATAAGTGACTGTAAAAACTTCGCTATCAGTTACATTACCTAGCTGCAACTTCGAGGATTCACGATTTTGAAAGACGTAGTTGCGATTCTTATCGTGAACTTGTTGTGGAAAAATATATAACGGTAATGTATGTGTTGGCCACGGATACTTCAGCTGCCTTTCTTCACTTCGGCAGCCCCGGATTTATGCACAGGCTGGCAAGGCTGAAGCCTAGGGGCGCTAGAGTGCCTACGTTTCCGTTCATTAGTTCCTGCACCATCATTGAACGCAAAAGAGTATTAACTCAAGTCACTGCTTTAGAACTTTAGAAAATGATCAAAACATCCAACTTGGGCTCAACTTTTCCAAACATTGAAATTGCTCTAAGAATCTTCATCACAATCCCAGCAGCCAACTGTTCAGGAGAGCGATCGTTCTCTACATTGTCAAGAGTGCAAAACCACCTACGATCTACTATGTCAGAACATCGACTATCTGCATTGTCGATCATGGCTATTGAGAGTGAGGTTTTATCAACCATGGACACAGACAGAATTATCGACGAGTTTGCTTCCAAAAAATCGCGTCGGAAATCCATATCACTTATGTAAAACCCTCTATTACAGATCAAGTAAGCTGTGCATACATATATTTTTTTATATCCATACAAAATGAGTACACTATTGATACCATAGGGGCGTTGAATTAAGTTCAGCCTAGGGGCGCTGGGTTCATAAGTCCGGGCCTGCACTTCGGTAGGCCTACTGTAGGCCGATAATGTTAAATGTATCCTCACGTTATGACATATAAATAAGTCACACCCCCGTATAATATCTTAAATAAGTCTGCAATACTTTCATACCTTTACACTTTTATACTTTTATCTGCGGTGAAGTAGTCGGTGACAGTCAGCGCATTCCCTGTGTCAAAGTTCATTGCTTTCAATTTAAATTAGTCGATAGGGATAGATAATTATTCAAATTTCGTTGACAAGACCGCCTTGATGTCTTAATAACAACCAAGAGGTGAGGTTTCTGACAGAACAGCTCAAAACTCAACTTCTGATGCTATTTTAATTTATTTTATATGTGTAAATTTTACTAATGACTTCGTAATATAAACACTAACATTTTATTTAATATGTATAACTATGACAATTTTCAATACTCGTACAGATTTATTTTATGAATCAATATGCACATGAGTGATTGTACATGTACAATAATGAAATAAATGAATTATTATTATTATTATTATTATTATTATTATTATCATTATTATATACTTGACCTTAAACAGACTTATAATACATCTACATATAAGAATCTAATACATTACCACAGCTAAGGGAGTAAAATGACTTATCCATACTGTGTGCCATGTGCATTGCAGACACACTAGATACGAGTAATCAAACGAAGTTTTCGGAGGAAAGAAAGATCTAGAGCATTACTTATTTACTCTCCGAAAAGTACGCTCTTTGTTTCTACCTTCAGTGTGCAACACAGAAATAGAACTGAACGAGGAAAATTGAGAAACCGCCCCATAAAGAGGCGCATCGACCACAACCATGCCAGCCCTAGGGAGACATGACGTGTGTGAACGGGGGGGAGGGTGACACCTGAGGAGGAGGGGGGGGGGGGTGGACGTAGTGACACGCTGTTGCATGAGGGACGATCCTATAGGAGACGTCTGTCGTATGGGGGATATTGATGGACTGGCCGAAAAATAAACTGTCCGAAAAAACTACGAAAAACAAACTCTTCAATCAATGAACTGAGATTGAAGAGGAGCTTTGGTATGAGACCGAACACATTATATCTAGACCCTCTGCTACGTATTTCTTCAAAACACAGTGCAATCGAAACTCCGAATTGAGCGTCGAATTTGTTGCGATCAGCTGTGCACACTGAACCCCCGCTCGAGTGGACAGATGACTAAAATTAGCACAAAACGAGTGTTATTGTAGGAATGCCAACCAAGTCCGAAGAGATTGGTCAGTATAGCAGAACTCTGTTCTATGCGGGGTCATTTGCTGGGGATTATTACACGGGTAGCGAGTACTGTTTCAGCAAACAGCTAAAGCACCGATGTTGATTTTTTTAATGCTGCTTAACGACCCCACGAACAACTAGGTTATACGGGGGTTACGAATGAGAGGATGATAATGAAACGATGAGGTGATGATAAGTGGAAGGACGTTTACAAAAACGCGTGCCTTATGCGGAACTTGAACCCACGCCCGACTAGACTTCAGTTTCTAACGCAGTGCGATGGTTGGCTAAGCCACGGGGGCGGCACGATGTTGAAAATTGAAATATAGATAAAGAGGTGTCTCAAGCATAGGTTATGGGAGAGGAGGATTTTTTTTGGAATATGAGACTGTAAACCAAATAATATACACACAATATATAGTTCACATCTCAATGTTCACTTTCCGATATTAAAAACGTAGGTATCCAATTATGACTATTGTGTGTTAACGACCCCAGCAACACCTAGGTTATTTGGGGGGACGAACGAGCAGGTAATATTGATGCTATGAAGTAATGAGTGATGAGTGAAAGGACGTTTTCAAAAATCCAATAAAGCAATAATCCAAGAATACAATAAAATCCAAGAATAAAGCATTTCTTTGAAATGAGTAAGTAGACTTAATTCTATCATCTAGGCGGCCTGTACAAGTCATAGTAGGCTAGATTAGGAGCTTTCCTCTTGATATTAACTAGAACCCATATTATAACCAACTTACAATCAACTCTCTCCGGGAATCAAAACCTGACGTTTTCGCTCACAAAGGAGTGAAACACGAGCATTAAATGAATAATTCCCGTGTACATATACAGATGAAGGAAGTGATATATACAGTGATGTGTATGCTGACACAGACGCGCCAAGCGGTGCCTGTAGGGACCCTTTAATATAATATGTATTATGATATTCTGCGAACTTTGTCAGACTCATTACAAACATACAATTTCAACTAAAAGTTCAGGGGTGAGCATGATGCCATTCAGAATGATACAATCCTTGATTTTCAAAAGGATGTAAAATAATTAATTATAGCGTCCAATTTTAGGCTCACAAATTTTTCGCCCTACCTATGAGGCTATATCTATAACATGAACTCCCCCCCCCCCTCATTGTTGCGAAGTTTGACCTGAGAGTTTGACCTGAAGGTTTGACCTCAGTGGTTCACCTTGGAAGTTTTAACATGTACTATATTATAGAGCCTCCTAGAGTTTCTGTTTCTATTTCTATACCTTTCTATTATATTTGGAATTACACTGCTGGGTATCTATCTCTGTAGGTCTCTGTAGTTGAAGACTAGGCAAACAACCATGCAAGCATCCATCTTACCGTCGACTGAAGCACAATCGCTGAAACGATTTTCAGCACTCTTATAGCGGTGATTGACGGTACTACATGGTAAGGGGTGTGGGAAGGGTGGAGGCAAAGGAGTGGGGATGAGAGTGAAGACGAATATTTATTCAACGTTCTTTGTATATCTCTTCAGTCTATGCTCCTATATTTAATTCCACATCAATTAATCAAGTACATAAGAATCATGCTTTCCTAATTGGTATAGCCACATTCGGGAACGTGGACTGGCAGGTCGCAGATTAACAGCTTGATCACGCAGTGACCTGCTATGACTCCATGTTACGAAGAGACTCTATACAAGCTGTTTGCCCGCCGTGTTAATGCCAGGATCGCATGCAATAGTGAGATTAATGAGGCCCTCGTCTAGAACTATCAAGCGGGACGCACTGGGGGGGGGGGGGGTGAACCCTGAACCCCACCGTGTTGTGCACCCTTGAAACCAGAGCTGAACGAATAATAGGGAGGGCGGGTCACAACGCCCCGAATTACGAGAGTCGAACAAATCAGCAGAGCAGTCAAGTACAGATTAAGGAAATACACCTGTACGCATAGGGGGAAACGCTTCAGTCTGGCAACTGAATTGAATTACATAATCTTGCTGCAACCATAAAATAAAAAGACTTAGGGAAGAATATTATAGCCCATGTTTAATTATCTTCGCTTGTTTTTGTAAGTTAGTGGTTTAGAACCTCCATCCAATCACTGTAGGCCTATCGCTGAAGTCGCCACATATCCGACTCGGAAAAGACTTTCTTCTTTCGTGGACACAAGTATAACTAGCTCTCTAGAATATGAATATAATGATGTATGCACAAGGTTCCATGTAAATCCACATCGCAAGCCGAGCGAATCGCAAATATCAAACATTTACACTGCGGTAGAATAGTTCTAGGTTTGGTCCTATATATCTGCGGGGATTCAGTGGAACTGCAGTGGCAAACTAATTAAACAGTCAACCCTCCATGCGGGTGGGACAAAGAGACTAATTAACAGTAATCCACGACGTAACTCGGCCGTTCATGGAGCGAGCAGACGCGACGGGAGACGTTTTAATCACGATCAGAGGTAATTATTTACAGATATGCCCACTGATGTGTTTCGAACATGGTCTGTCGAGACCAGGGTGCAGATCAACTAATGTACATCCGGAGACGGGACGCTGGCAAACCGGACACGGTAGCTCGCTTGACCGGATAACTAAAACCTTCACATTCATTCATAATTCATCAACTTCATAATTGGAAGAGCGAAGCGGAGACTCAATTTCCTCATACTCGAAAAAAACGAAAGTGTTTGTTGTTGTTGTTGTTGTTGTTGTTCGAGCTCCACAGATCAAACAAGAGCACATATATTTAGTTGAAACTTGGCATACACACACTTGCGTCATAATCTAAGTCATCACTCGATACTGTGTAGTTTTGAGGCGCAATCGGTTCAATCACTTTTGAGAGAAGAAAAATCGAACTTTTCAAAAAATCTGCCGTAAACAATGGATGCTATTGCTTACAGACAGTTTGCTTTAGAGCCGGTTGTACCAAGTGATGATTAGTGAATTAAACAAAAATTAGCAAATTAACTTGTTATCACCCCTGGTTACCTATGTTATTTTTGTACCGATTAACTAATTAATATTTAATGATCAGTTGGTACAATCGGCCCTTAGTAACACAGTTGAAATTTCCAGTCTGAACACGATTGAATTGAGTGTAGATTTTCAAGTCTATATTTCAAGGACTACAATATACACTTGATATATTCTCCAATACGCTAAGAACTTGACAGAAGAAACATCTGCATTTCAGGCACTTGTCATCCAATTTGGAGCTGGCTTTTGTTAATTATAGTATGCTAGGTTAGGCCTATTCTATGTTTCCACGCGAAGTGTTTTTGCTAGTCTTTACGACGGGCTTAGCGAGTAAGTACACTCTATGTGCAAGTACAAAAAGCACAGAGCCAGTAGTAGTCAACAGATCTTACTGCAAGATTAGGACACTTGGCTTGAAACTGATGTTGATTTGCAAGAAAACATAAGTTATTGTTAATATAATCAGCTGAAACCAAATTTAGGGGAAGACTCGAGACGAGTGCATGGAAGTCGATTTAGAGAAATATCATTTTTTTGTGGTAATTTGTGAACGATATGAGATATCAAAATTCTAGTACAGGATGAGCACATGTCTCTTTTATACCTTCAAAATGATGTGGAATTTTCCCCTGTAGTCCTATATAGGCCTACCTGTGAAAATGACGCGAAATACGTTGAATAGTATTCACGTGCAGGCATTAAAATATTTTTTTTCCGTCTTATTAGAAAGTTGATATCCCATACCGTTCAAAAGTTATCATCAAAAAACTGATATTTCGCTAAATCGACTCGCATGAATGTTCTCAATCGTGAACTGATGGAACAGAGACAAAGCATTATGACAAATGCCTAATTCTAACTGAAAAGGAATAACTTCGTTCAAGACAGAGAGTCTGAGTAAAGCCGACAGATCGCGGAGGAGTGGTGAAACGGAAAAGCTGGAAAAGTTCGATTGTGAAGTCGCACGAAGCGGAAATTTATAAAGAGCTTGGATTTATCTCTCGAGGCATTAACATTGACAACGAGAAACAAAAGTTAATCTCAGAAAACACAGCAAAACGACAGAATAGAACTGAGTATGAAATTATCTTTCAAGTTTTTTAGGTACTATAGAAGCATAAATTCATATGCAAGTCATAAAAAAATTAATCTACTCCTTGTCCACTCTTGTTACAAGTTTAACCTCAACAATCATATTATCATGGACGTGATATTATTCAGAGATTCTGTTTCTTATTTTATATGATATTACAGCCTATAGGTGTTTATTAATATACCTTCAACTTTTCTTAAGAGCATAAGTAACCAGCAAAATCATAAATGTAAAACAAAATAAACAATGTGGAAGGCCAAATGGGTGTTTCAATTGTTTGACGTTGATCTAATGATAATTTTATTTCATTAGAATTGAATTGTGAGCAAGGAATCATGGTATGCAACATACTTGCAAATGTCATAGAATATACATTTAATAGAGACTTATACAAACAGTGACACTTCAGACACTAGACAGATAGAATAGACACTCTAATATAGATCCTGAAAATCGAACACTATGATAATGTTCATAGTAACTAGGAAAACGCCATATATGCGTTGTTAGACGAGCGGATAGTAATAGTATGGGTAAAAATGGGTAAAAACTGCTTTGAGTGATACCAATTTAGCACATTTTATGTTTTTTCTTCAAAATGGCTGACCCGATCAAGCTGAAAATATCCAGAAATGTGTATCAAAATGTAATCCAACTTCACGACAAATTTCATTTTTTTTTACGTGTTTTTTTACGTCTAATATAGGTATTTTTGAAATTTCTAAAATTCATAAAAAAACAGTTACCACCCGATAATGCCACAAAACAATACACATCTAAGTTAAATGAGGAACCACATTAAAAAAGTTTGAAGTTGATAGCTGTAGCCGTTTGACCTGTGGAGAACCGACAAAAAAAAAAAAAAAAAAAAAAACATAAAAACGTACACCAATTATTTTCAGTATGTCAAATTGAATCCTTGCTAAAGCTCGTCTAATAACAGCAGTACGGGCGATTCGCGTATATCGTCCTATACGTTATAGCAAGCATTGCCCATATAATGCAGCATGTGACGTCGTTTGGGGGACGCCAAAGCATGAGTCTACGCGTGAGAACGATAGAACATGTGAGAACCTAACAGATCGATGTGGACTGGCTGGCATTGGTGTCGAAGTATAGACACAATTTACTAGTGTATGAGGTACTTGCTACACAAATACAAACATGCTGGAATTGTGATCGCTCGTCGCTAGCTACAACACTCGTTTGACTTCTGAGAATGACGAATTTTTCTGAATTTTTATTCGTCACTGCTTTCTGATGGAATTCTATTGGCATAACTTGGTCATTACACAACATTTGAATAATTTAGTATACGCACTTTGCAGTAAGCACTTTTCCGTATGACGGTACATACTTTTGGGATTAATTAGCTTCAATTTGTGACAACACTTTAGTAGTAAATAATACAGCTTGTGAACATTTAGCAAAACTAAATATAAACAAACATCAATAGCTGGTTTCAATTTTATTTACTACTATTGCTTAATTAATACAAGTACATTACGATGTACCTGTTACATCATTAACATGCTACATGAACATGTAAACTTTCAGGACGTTGGTTGCCTATTTTTGGGTCTGTTTGCACTTCGAACGTATATGTTGTTCGGGTACTAGGCATCAGTAGGAGTATTAATGAACATGTATATGGGAAGCTGAGGGAATCAAGGGACGGCGTTTTAAAATACATTACAATTACATCCGTTCATCTTTCTATTATCTGCGTGTTGACTTTGATTGCCATATCGTTGAAACTGTGATCACTGCAGGTTAATTCATGAGAGCGCGTGCGCCACAGTGTACGACGGCCCCAGGCGTCACATGCGTCGGATTTCTTGGGTCTCGATCTTAATCGAAAGCTTATGACGAGTTTAATAACATATCCAAGATTAATGCTTTCATCAAAATGTGCGAAATTTATGTCTATTTCAACGTGAGCCCTGCGCACTATATACATAATTTAAATGAGTTTAGAAGCCATCGTATATCTCGGATACTTTTATTGTCTCGCTACGCGAACACCGTGTCTACGTTATAAGTTACGATCTCGTAAAATCTGGGTAGAACAACCTTAAATCAACAAAGGGAAATTATTCTATCCGAAATCCTCGAAGCTCGTAAATAGAGAAGGTGCGTTCGTAGGTAGCAGAGTCGACTGCGTGAAAACGTTGCCGAAAATGGTACCTATCTCCGTGTACTTATTTGTGTACCGAGTGATTTCGAGATGAAGAATAATATGTGGAAAGACGCTATACACGAAAGGATTTTTTATATTTATTCGTCGAATCTTGATAAACAATCATTGTTTCCACATCAAGGCTAAGGATGAATTAATAATACCGTTTAGAAGCAGCACCTCTTTTTGGTTGTTTCAAGACTTCGAGGCGGCCCTGTCAACAAATCTAAATATGTACTTATCTATGGACTATTTCAAATTGAAAACAATTAACTTTTTGACACCAAACAAGAGAGAAAATTGTCTCGTGGAGCCTTTCCTCTGCCTACAATGAAGTCTTCTTTGTATTGCTAGCTGCACACATCGGCAAAAACAGTACCACAATGACAGTACACCACACTCAATCCAGTAAACAACAAGTATCACAATAATCCGATTCAAAATATAATTTGAACTTCCATCACCACGCAAAACGGAAAGATCAACCAACTATTCACCCTCATGTTTCGTAGCTCTGGAGAGATTCTGCAGTATTAATTAGCATGCGTTGAGTATTCATTTATAGCTATGTAATCCAAGTTTATAGACTTCTTTATTGGCGCACATAGACACGTACATATAGATAAATGAAAATTAGCAAATAAATTAATGAACAAATGATTACAAATGACTAAATACACAAATAGATTAATCAGTTGAATTCATAAATAGATGAGGGATGGGTTATGAACTATGTTATTCGATGAGATTTGGTGTTTGCTCAAGAAATAGCGGTGAACGTGACCTGTTGTCGGCACAGGATTTGATTGAAAAGAGAGAGAGAGATGGGGGTATTGATTGGTGGAATATGGTCTGATTACGGATAGTTGGGCCAATCATCATCTCTCTATACCACACTTCTAAGTATGGTCGAACAATCAGTTACATTTTACAGGTGGAGTCCTGATTGATAATGTGAACAAAGAAACTTAATGAATATAAAATTACAGGACATCACACTCTTAGGGCTAGATTTGAAAGAATACTATTAAATATACGCTATATTTGCCCCAATTCCAAAGAGAAAATTGGAAATGACCATCTCATTTTCAGAAATATTAATTTATTTTTTTGTTCTCCAGAGACACTGAGTCATGACGTAGGCATTACCCGATTCTGTTTACATTTCGATACAGAATCGAGTGATGCCTACGTCATGACTCAGAAAAGCAAAAATTAACTACAATTATAATGTCTGAAACTGAGATGAAGATTTCTAGTTTTTACCAAAACAGGATCGAAAAAAGCACTCTAATCTAGATCCAGGGTTGGGATGTCTTCTAATATAAATAAAATGAACTATAAAAGTAAAAAAAGCATCCAAATGACATTTACAGATGATGGGCTATTGATTGTCTGCTGATGGTCACCATGGTCAACTGTACTTATATATTATCAACTAAATATTGTGATTTCCTACCCTCTAGATACTCGTTATAGGCCTACTCTCATATTCTTATACCCCGTATAAAATGAGAAAAACTTCTTTTGACAAAGGACTAAATAAGGAATTAACATATGCAGCACCATGAAAGTGGAATGATTTCAAACTGAAAAATAAATAAAATACACACATTTTGGCCCGTTCTTTCCGTGTACCGGTGAAATAATTAGAAATGCTTGTGAGCTGAAGAAACTCCACAGAAATTGTCCTATAATTTGACGTGACTATATAATTCTGTAGCAATAGAACGGCATGATTGTGAAATTTCTAATTATCTGACGACATGCCCAATAATATCAACATTAGCTGTGGCAAGTATCCAGCGTTCAAAATTAGTTATGTGGAATTTCCTAATTGATTTACCGGTACACGGAAAAAACGGGACAAAATATTTGATTTGATCTCTTTTTCAGTTTGATATCATTTCACTTCTATGGTGCTGCATTTGAATCAATTCATAATAATATAGTTATTTATCAAAAGTAGTATTTCTAGTTTTTCTTACTGTGAAACAGTCTTAATAGTTAATATTCACACTCCTTAGTCCTGTTCATCCTCAGTCCACCAAGATTACAAGAACCACACTGATGACCAGGGTTGGCAAGTAACTACCCAGCCCAATAAAACCCGGTGGGCTTATTGGGTATTACCCACGTTAAAAAACCCGGTTCAACTACCCACAAGCGGGTTTTTTAATTGTATGCATTACTTATTATATATCTGTTGGTTCATGCGTTTCTTCGTGTTTTCGTCCTCTGGTTTTATTTGGTCCAAATTGAGGAACAGGCTGGGTTCAGACAAAGCTGAAAAACTTGTAACAATTTATAGGTATTATCAAACCAAAACTGTCAGCCTAGATGTCGATTGGAGCGATTGGTCTTGGATATTAGATTCTTATAAAACAATCAGCTATTGTTAATATCTTTTTTGAGTTGTTTGAGGCTTTTGCGACCCGAATATGAGGCATTAGATACTGGATTATTTGGGATTATTTCGTTGCGTCGTGTGAGCTGATTTGATACTCGACGTTTCGATCTCCATGTTGAGACCTTTCTCAAGATATAGTCTGGTTCAGAAGAAAGAACCGTCTCGGAAGAAAGAGAGTGACTTAGTGGACTAAGTCACTCTCTTTCTTCTGAGATGGTTCCTTCTTCTGAACCAGACTATATCTTGAGAAAGGTCTCAACATGGAGACCGAAACGTCGAGTAACAAATCAACTCACACGACGCGACGGAACAACCCAGTATCTAATGCCTCTAATATCTTTTTTATTGTTTATATGTCCGTACATACATACCTTATTTTACTGTGAACGATGAACAAAGTTCTTGGATGTAATTATATAATAGTACCGTATATGCGGTAGGCGTACATTCTTAATTCAGGACAAGACCCTCATCCTATCAAGTTGAAGTCGCTAGTGAGTGGACTTTATTTTGCTCGTTTGGTATTCTGGCCAACAGAATGCAAAAGTCTGTGACTTTTGTTTTATTTTAATAACCCTAAAAACCCCAATAAAACCCGGGTTTTTTAAAACAAAACGCCCGGGCTAGGCTTATTTTAAAAAACCCGGGTTTTTGCCAACCCTGCTCATGACGCATGCAATCTTCATGATGACACGGGATACCAACAGTAACAAGTAAATAAACGTACAACATTTACAGACTAATTGAGAAGTTTTAATTAAAAACGTGTGCCTTGTTGTTGGTACGGAAACAACGTACTTCACACAAGACACGTTTAAAGCCGCGAAGAGACGAGGAGATAAATAATGAGATTCTGGGAATGGAGACGTGTACACAAGATGAGCTCCATCCAGCAATTACATCCAGCTGCCACGTCATCGTGTGATAAGATATTAACTCGACAAGAAGATTGGAGACATAGAATAAAGGAATATCTCTATTCTATACTGGAGTGACTATGTATTTTCCGCTGTAGTCACAGCTGAGACAACAATTTTGAAATGTTTTTGAGAAACTATTTCATTTCACTATGAATAGAATACCCCTTACCCTCTCCTGCACTCATCTATATTAGATTAGATTAATCATTAATTAATAGATACAGTCTAATAAATATATAGTCTAATATTAAACAAGTCTAATAATATATTTGTAATTTAATTAAATTTTGAAAGTTTGTCATTCTGTGTCTTCGGACAATCTTTCTCACTGAAAGCAGAGATTCATTGAAGAATATACGGCCTATAAGATGTATAACTAGGAAAACGCCTCATATGCGTTGTGAGATGAGCTTAGAAGTATGGAAATGTAGAATTAAGAACATTTGGTCCGCTCAATGTACATATACAGGCCATGGATCACTTCAAAGGTTTAAAAACCGCGGCTGTCTGTTGGTATATGGACCTTGGTTTCCCAACAACGGTACCAGCTCAGTGCCTTCTTCATATCCATCACAGATTTTAATCGTTTTAATTTATTGGTGACACTTGTTGCTCACATTTAATAGTTCCTTAATTGCTTTCTTAATTGCTTTTATTGATGTGTGAAAAAGTACTTTGAAAATGCGTTTTCTTCGTTATTTCACATCCGATTGTCCCATAAATCGCTTAAAATATGTATGATAGTTCTTTCCACATTCAGTATAAATTTGAGAGCTTTTGGAAAATTTTGGTTGTCCAAGTATTTCTCACCCACCCTATTCTTATGGGGAATTTCCATACTTTCCAATTTTTTTCCGGAAAAACCGTTCGACCGATTTTTCTGAAAAACAACCCCATCCTATTCTGGTATAACACCAATTTGAAAAAAATGTTTCGAGTTGATTGACATTTTTTCCTGACCTGTATGCCGCGTACAAAATTACACACGTAAAAACAAACAAACAAACAAACAAAAGAACATAAAAAACAAAAAAACATAAAAACCAAGCCCAAAGTTTCTCGGTATATGGAATGAAAATCTTCGCTACGCTCATCCAATTAGGGCCTGTATAATTATATAACTTATATGTATATCACACCCCTATATCACATAGTATACATATTCAATAAAATATTGTTGTTACTCCATGCAAGTGTTTTTCGTTCATATACATTTACTTGCGAATCAATCAAAAATACCGGACCATTATTACAATGACCGAGATGACGACGAGTCGGTTGAAGCACTGCCTCGCATGTATTGCTATCAAGACAACGCCTCGCTATAAGGTGACGTCAGTGACGTAATCAGACAAACACGATACCAGGTCAAATATTCTAATGACCACTGTTTTTTCGTAGCGAGGCGGCGTATTGATTCAAACCTGATTCATAATAACACGGTTGCGCGGTTCAAGCCACAGGAACCAGTCAGAAAGTATACATGAAGTTTCTGACTGGTTCACCTGACTTGCCAGAACGGAAAATACCGCGTAGTCATGAAACACGCTTCAGGTTGCATGTGCTTTCGGCAAGAGGAAGACGCACTTCGAATTAACTTAATTTATCAATTCCTAATGCGGTGGTTTGGAAACAGGATATTTTTTGTGCCGTAGATATTGAATTTATGTTTTATTTTATTTTTCCGTCCTCAGACTGGTTTTTCTTGTGTGAGTTTTTCTTTTTGTACCGTCAAGAGTAGACCCTGAGACCCTCGGGGGAGACACATGCAAGACAGCGTCCCTGTACGCCGTGTATCGAGAGATAACGAACACATTCGAGAGGGTGGATATGCCTATTTACAACTCGCAAAGGTCAAGAGTCGAAACAATTTCCAAGATGAAATTGCCAAGCATATACATCGCAGGGACGCCACCCGCCCGGTCGGCTGATAACCCGACATCTGATATGGTACAGAGTACGATATATACGATATACGTTACAGATAGAGAGGTAAAAGGTAATATACGATACAGACATGCAATTCTATTGCAAGAGCATTGCTATTTACGGCCGTGTTTACGGAACGTAGTCACCAAGGTGATCGAAGAACAATGAAAGGGCCTAAAAGTTAACGCCTCCGGCGGCTGGGGCTCTACATCCCAAACCATAATATATATATATATATATATATATACATATATATATATATATATATATATATATATATATATATATATATATATATATAATTATTACGTTTTGATTGAAAATTACGCTCACTCTTAACTTTCATATCAAAGATCCGACGCGGCTGGCCGTCTCGAAACAGACACGTGAGATACGCGCAGAAGAATTCAGCAGATGTTTTATGAGATGACGAAGAGCCCACAAAACGTCTTAAAATAACTATACGTTGGAAAAAGACATACAGAAACTCTCTTAATAATATAATCGTGAATAGCTTGGGCCGCCCACCCGAAGACTCATTCGGCTGAGGCACTACATTGGAAACTTAGTCAAGTCCGGCGTGACTACCCTCCATCCCTATCAATCGTCCCCCAAATAACCTAGCAGTTGGTGGGGTCTTTGAGACAAACAATCATAAATAACTTGGTCACGTGTTTCAGTGATAGTGAAATGTAGCCAAAATAATATACGATTTATTTTTATTAACGAGACAAAAACGACGTGAACCTGTACGTATACAGGTCTAGCTATGTAATAAGTTTGATCATATTTTAAATTCTATAACGAAAAGAGAATTTCCCTATAATCAATAACTCCCAAACTGGGATACATACATATTCAGTATCGAGATTGAAGCTATATATTCCACACGAAGCGGAGCTGAAAATACGACAAAAAGAGCTCATCTTATAACTATTTCTAAAAACAATATTTACGAGATGAGAACAAACAATCCGCTTCGTTTGGTTGGACGGACTGGCATGTTAATCCCAACCTCGCACTTGCAGGAGAACAATAGGAACAACGCTTGCAGAGGAACAATTGGAACAACACTCGGCCGCCAGCCTGTGAACGTTACAAGGGCTGAACCAGCTGTTATCTGCGAGTAACACGTTCAACGAATACAAACTCGTCGAAACCCACTACACAATACACAGGCAACATGTTCACTCTTGCTTGAAGAGAGAGTGAGTTATTACAAAATGGCAAATTTTAAATACATTGAGAGGAATTCACAATTTAAAAAAAACAATTATGGTTATTGTTTGCTCATCGACCTCGCCAATAGCTGAGTTATATAGGGGTACGAATGAGAAGATACGATGTTTACAATGGAATCGAATGGAACGAAAGAATAGGAACCCCATCAGAGATTCGAATTCCCGAGCCCGACTTGACTTCAGTTTCTAAAGCATTGCCCGATTGACCAATTAGAGGTGTGTTTATTCGTAGACATGTTGCCTGTTATGTTTTTGTAGTAGTAATAATTATCTCTCTTCATCAGTTCATTTCATATGAACTGTAATTACAATTATACTCATGTGTGCACTTTGAAAAAAAAGTACGAGTATTGAAAACGTCGAGTTAAAAACATAAATAAGCCTAGTCATTATTGTGAAAAATTACAAAAATATACAATCGTGTCCTAGTCATTTATTTTTGTCTATGCGACAACCGCATCTACTGTTACCTTTCATTTTGAAACAGTCACACCTGCAATTGAGAGCATTTGAAAATTTGTCAATCTTATAAAATGAATGTGAAATAAGGAAACTTTCAAACGTTATCCTTAAATGTTATATTTCTTCCTCATACAAACGTATGGAAATAAAATATTGACCACGTTATAATTTAGCGATAAAAATGGAAGTAACACATGCTCAGTAGGCCTACGGCAATGTAAAACGACAATATTTTCATCAGAGCCAATCCCTAACCAGACCTAAACAGCATGACATAACATCGCATGAAGTGATAAGCCCATTCTTTTCAAGCCACGCAGCGAGCTAGAAGCAAGACCAGGACGAGTCAGGCAAACCTGGTGCCGGTGCTGGTGGGATGAATGGTGCCGGTGTTGGTGGGATGAATGGTGCCGGTGTTGGTGGGATAAATGGTGCCGGTGTTGGTGGGATAAATGGTGCCGGTGTTGGTGGGATAAATGGTGCCGGTGTTGGTGGGATAAATGGTGCCGGTGTTGGTGGGATAAATGGTGCCCGTGTTGGTGGGATAAATGGTGCCCGTGTTGGTGGGATAAATGGTGCCGGTGTTGGTGGGATAAATGGTGCCGGTGTTGGTGGGATAAATGGTGCCGGTGTTGGTGGGATAAATGGTGCCGGTGTTGGTGGGATAAATGGTGCCCGTGTTGGTGGGATAAATGGTGCCAATGTTGGTGGGGAAAATGGTCCCAGTGTTGGAGGAATAAATGGTGCCGGTGTTGGTGGGATAAATGGTGCCGGTGTTGGTGGGATAAATGGTGCCCGTGTTGGTGGGATAAATAGTGCCAATGTTGGTGGGGAAAATGGTCCCAGTGTTGGAGGAATAAATGGTGCCCGTGTTGGTGGGATAAATGGTGCCAGTGTTGGAGGGATAAATGGTGCCAGTGTTGGTGAGATAAATGGTGCCAGTTACATAAACACAACAAAAAAATCACGTTGTATTCAAGCTATATTGTTCTTTGGTCGTTGCTTTGTACCTCACACTCTCATTGGGTATATGTTTGAGCTTGCCATATTGATTATGTATACTACCAATCGTTAAAAGAGAAATTACCTTCGAAAGAACAAACAATGTAAAACAGAGCGTATATTTCGAAATAAAAGTTATTCCGTGGAGTTTTACCAGAATACCAAAACACACTAGTTATAGTCATTTTGTAGGTATATAATTTGTTGATTGTATTTTTTATTGACCATCAAGCTAAATCCCAGACTTGAAATTGTTTTTCTCTCTATCCAACAATTTCAAACAGATTTGAATCAAACCGAATTTGGAGTGTCGTTTACATTTCATTTAAAATCGCTTCTGCAAAATCGATATTAACATGGATTGAAATATAATCATCCAATACTACAACAATAAAACGGAACAACAAAGCTGTGCTGACTGCCTTCTAAAGGAATTATACTGTCCAGTTAGCATCAGTGAGAAGGCTGTGTACGTATTTAGCAAGAGACTTCAAGCCGATTTTCAACTTTCAATTCAGCAGTTAGTCGACTGTGTTGGACCAAATTCTAAGAAGTCTTATTTATCACGGTTTTCAACCGATTGGACTCGAAGCAATTTTCGCCAAGCCGTTCTGAAACATAGTCCAAGTATGACATACTGGCCTAAAAGTATGAAATGTCTTGATAAGTCCAGTCACTGTTACGCAGTGCATCAGTGGCCTGGACAAGAACATACTGCGGGGGACACACACCACCAATCGGACAAAAACAAGACGCGATGTAGTCGCGGACCCGCAGAGGGAGGGGGGGGGGAGGTGGGCTCAATAACACTCCGTTGGCTGGAAAGTTTTTCAATAACAAGTTTCCGTGGCGGCTTAATTCTGTTCAGGACATTTCTATTTTCTACACTCTTCTAGATTACGATCATTCCCTTCACCTCGATGGACGGGGGTTCCATGTCGGTCAGGTTCCTCTTCAGGTAAAATGGTTGGGGTGGTATTGTACGTGGTACAATCTTCAAAAAAACTTGTTCAATCTCATGATAAAAACTTGAATAGTGCTGACAAAGATCTGTAACTTGCCTCATGTGAGATACGGTTCAAGATATATACTCATGGCATATTCATGGTATATTGCTCAGAACGTTCATTTTCACTTAAAACTTGCGTGGACAAGCAGATTTTTGCTAAAGCATGAGTGAGAGCGGAAGAAAAGAGAGACAGATGGAGAAAGACAGAGAGAGAACGTCTCTAATGCTGTCAAGTGACACGAGAAAAACGCCACATTAGCAGTACTGTCGAGTGCACTTTACATCCTGACATTCAGAAACAGCACCGACAGCCACTCTCAAGATTGAACAAACAAAGAAAAAAAAAACAGGTATGTGGGAAGTGTCAGAAAACGCACAATGAAGAGAGAAAACTCACACTGAAAACGAAGACTGAAAGCACAGACTGAAAACGCAGACTGAATTTGAGCCGAATACATGTCACTTGACCATTCAGTTGACTTTTCATTCAATTGTCAATTCAAACGAAATTCTGTATGCACGAAGAAGGTGAATCTCCTACCAACTTATTAATTGTAAAAACTTCTGTAAAAAACGACAGTGAATATAACAGTTCGAAAAGCTTGGTGCCATAATATATTACCATATAGTGACAAAAGTATTGATACAACAGATACCCATGCGGGTTTATTGTTATTGGTGGAGGCGCCGGGTTTTGCTTGAATGGTGTTGTAGTCACGGTACGCGCACAGATACAAAACTTTCCCGTTGACATAACACGTTATCGTATGCAATAGGATTGGACTGAACTTTTGCGGATTGGACTGGACTTTTAATAGAAACACGACCGTCCGTTTTTTCCGGCCCGGAAATCAGAGAGGACCGTCGAAATAATTCGTGCTGACCTATACACTGCGACAAGGAAAATGCATAATTATCAGCATTTCCCCAACAGACGAAGATCTATTATCAAAACACTCCGTTCACATGGCTGCATGAAAATACATCTCCCCACATTTCCCATTCCCCTCGCCTACATCTGCAGGCTACGGCCTGGCGTATAGCCAACCACAATTTAGAATCCCACAGGCTTGTAGACCTTCTAGCGGTGTGGGTAGGTACTACAAGTTCCTACAGAGTGAGGGGTTAGAAGAGAGTGGTGCTGAAGCAGAGGGTGAAAGTGGGATTGAGTTTCATTTTAAAATTGTATGACATGTCTATATAGTAATATTATCTACGGTTGTAATAAAGATATATCGATCATTTTTTAATATAAACACAGTAATTAATAACGATTCCTCGTTATACACTGCTACCGTATTAACAAATAACTGATATTTCGCGATATCTTGAAAATGCATAATAAGACGTAATATTTTCACACACCCACAGAATATGAACTGGAAAGTACATAAGGTCCTTTCGTAGCGCGTTCGATACAAATGGCAGAGCCGATACATGAAAGGTTGACTTTTTTATGACTGTTGGCTTCCACACGCAAGCCTGTCATCTTTCACCTGCATTGACATGACTTATGTCTGTCTTGTCCGCAGTGTCCCCATCGACATCGAGATCGACTTATGAACGACAAACGGACGGGTCGCGAGCCACTTGTCTTCATAACGATCGCGGCATTTGGTATGTGGAATAAGCTGTTCGGGACCACTCTGGCTTTATGGTTTGTTGGTTTAGTTAAGGCGCCTCATTCCTGTATGGTGTGGACGTCGTAAGGCTAGTGATAGGACGTTGAAAATCTATTGACATTTTCAATGAAAATTGATGAATATTTTCAATGAACATGTTCAACATTTTTTCTCTTCTACTATTCAAATACGACATTTAAAAGGACTTTTCAAATTGGACAGTACAGAGGAGTACTGGCCCCACCTACCTACAGGTGATTGCCGAGAACGTCTTCATACACATTTAATTAAGATCTATCTATCACTGTCCATAAACTCATGCTCAACTGAACACATTTATCTTATAGGCCTACTCATCATTTCTGCTTTCATTGCAAGTTTTATAATATTTATTTGCTAATGCAGGCCTGTCCGGCACCATCATTTTTATTTTTTCACAATAATGTGTTCAATATTTACACGTCGCTATACTCGCTTTATTAATGAATAAAACTAATAACATTAGTATTACCAGCTGTAGATGTATTTTCCTAGCCTTGTGTGTAACCAAATGCACCGTTAAACCTAGATGTGGTTTTTCAGCAAATCGTTTTAGTATCACTATAAGAGTGAATGCAAACCCTTACTTTCTTCTGTAACAACTTATATGCACCGAAAACTAATGTTAACACAAATTGAAAATGTTCAAACAAAAAATCAGGTAAAATGTACATCTCTACGTAAGGCACACGCATCGAGGCAAGTTGTCCCCGAACATGTAGCGCTTAGACCGGGTCATCAATCACTATCAGGTCGGGCGTACAGATGCTAATTAATAGCTATTATCTCGTTAACACTTCATGCTTGTTTTGTATAGGCTAAACAAGTCCGCTTCGAAATAGACAACAATTCTGTTACCAGCACTGGCAGAGTGCTGCTGCTGTGATGTGTTTTTCAATGTTGCTTAACGACCCCATCAACAGCTAGGTTATACGGGGGTACGAATGAGCGGATGATAATGAAACGATGATGTAGTGATAGGTGAAAAGAAGTTTACAAAAAACCCACGCCTTATGCGGGACTCGAACCCACGCCCAAAAGTGACTTCAGTTACTACCGCTAGCGATAATTGACTTAGCCACCGGTGCGGCTGCTGTGATGTGATCTGGGAGGTGAGGGACATATCAAACTTCGCCACTACGGTTCGATCCCCCGCCACTGTCTCTTCATGGGTTTTTCGTGGTTTCCCTCTTTAGTATAGACATAGTCTGATGCCGGGATGGTTCCGACAATATAGGTCACGACCGCTTATTTCCCATTATCTGCGAAATTTTCACCTCATGATCCCCAAATCTCATTACTCATTCATTCGACGGCAATAGAAGTTGGCTATCATTACAGTGCGTCGTTAAAGCCAATATAAATTAATGGAACAATTATGTTGCTGCTATAAAGCACGATCAAATGGTAGGTCTAGGCTCATACCTAATGCATGGCTATATAGAAAGGGTTTGACGCTTGCTTTGTATAACCGAACCGTGACTTGATGCTAAGAATACAAGGAAGATTTGAGGAGGATAAACAAGGAAGATTGTCAGTTCACTCAGGCCCTAAGGGATAATTAGTGAATTGAGCTACAGTTACTGAATAAGGGTATAATTAGCGAATCAACTTGCTGTCACCCTATTAGGTTATACGTTTGCTATTGTCGTACCTGGACTAATTTATATACATACATATTGAACGACACACTGTACTGATGAATGTAGATCTATTGGCGTCGGTGAATGAACGAGAGAGTGGGATGATAAGATTAAAGGTAACGTTATTATCAATGCGTTTTTGAATAGTGTGGGAAGAATTTGGTCGTGCCTATTGTCAAGTAATCATCCCAAAGTATGAACCAAAACGACATAGGGAACTTGTTGGGGCTCTGTCCTCTGTTCTGGACCTGGTCCCATGCATCTCTGTCAGGATGGTCGACGGGAATCGAACCCCGGTCTTCTGAATGACGGTTCGAGGTGCTAGCTCTGGGTACACGTGTCTCAAGTGCCTTGACCAACTAATTAATACATTATCATCAGTTGATAAAATCGGCTCTTATTTAATTAAAACTTAATTGATGTTATAAGCTTATTTATATTTTAGTTATTAGTTATCATTTCGCTTTACTGCTGTTATTAACTGTATGGTTATTGCATGCAGGTAATGAGGCTCATGTTGTTGAAGGACTCTTGCACCATCTTCATTGTGTTGTACCTGTTTATAATGCAGGGTATTTTCACTGTATACTGTAAACAATAGTAAATTGACTGCACATGGAGTTGATCCAAATTTAGTTGTACAGGCCAACAACGAGACAATAACGACTGACAAGTCAAGGCATATATTGTAGACGATGTATACCAATCGAAATCATGAATTTGAAGATGCTTCAATTATATTTAACTATCCATTATGACAGCCTTTCAGCATATTATAAGATATATTTTATAAATATTAACGTACGCAGAACAAAGGAACTTGAACTCTATATCACTGCGGTCCAGAGACGGGACCGCGATGTATATTGTGATGACTCTCTTTCGCTTATAGCGACCCCACCAACGGTTAGGTTATTTAGGCAATTGATTTGTCGGGGCTTACCAAAATCTGAGCCTCTATTCAGGTAGATGTTGTTCGAGCTCTGAGCCAGTCTAGTGGGTGGTCAAAGGTCGACGCGATCAGCACAGGTGCCTCTATCTTCGCACAATGTCACACGTTCGACACTATCACACATGTTCAACGGCCGCTTCAAGTCAGTCCAACAGAGCCCTATGTCTTCGCACACTCGCTACAGAAGACCCCAGACTAGCTACAGAATACCACAAACACATGTTCATCGGCCGCGAGCAAGTCACTCCAACAAAACCTCATGTCCTTCCCGCAAACCATCTACAGAATACTCTAAACTATCTACAGAATACCCCAAACAATCTACAGAATACCCCACATTCGTTACAGAATACCCTACATTTGTACCGCGATCGATCTCGCACATATAACACATTGTATATCCACGAGAGAGGTAGAGCGAGCTATTATCACCCGACTGTTGCCCGCCTCGCGCGAGATCTGACTAGCGCCGCGACGCCTTGAGCGACGGCAGGAGACAACATGGCGGCCGGCGTAAAGCGGCGTCGAAAACATCGTCCCACGTCGACACGGCTAGCACTCGCATTACGCGTCCTGTCAAACCCGATCGATGTGCGGAGCGATTGACGGATTCAGTCTCATTGACAGGTGGATATATCAAATAATAATAATTTAATTTAATAATAATAATATCGTTCATTTTGTCATTCAGATCCACATTACATGATAATGCATTATTTTGTTAGGATGTATACAGACATTTTTTCTACAATATAATATATTCAAATTTGTTATAGGCCCTACTACAATAAATTATAATATTGATGATTTTATAAAATAATAATGTAGGCCTATAGGTATATCACTATATATATATATACAAAACTTTATTTGAGGATTTGTTTAAAGTTTTTCAAATCGTTTACGAAAGTTTATTTTGTTTTCAAGTGTAGTCATCATTGATTCCGGATCATAGTCTTCTGTATTATCTTATAAGTATTCGAAAGTAGATATTTCTGACAGGATTTCGGTTGTGCATGTTAGTGGAACGGCTATTGGTCTAGCGACGTTGTGCGCAGAAGCGTGGGCGTCGTTCAGAGGAAAGGGTGCTTCCAAACTCGCTGTGCACCCAACGCACCGCTGATAACACATCTAGCAGCAAACAACGTCAGTCTAGCGTGTCGTGTAGATTACTTTATTCATATAGGGATTGTATTGTATTGACAACGAAGATCTATTTGCGTCGGATCAATGATGAATGAGATGATGGTTTCGTAGCGGTCGTGGCTTATAGGCTTAAATGGACGGTGGCGGGTATCGAACCAGGGCCCGATATGTCCCTCACCTCCCAGATCCCACGAAGCAAACAACTGAGCTACTTGTGCCGATGTGTCATGTTTTTGTTATAAGACTGATGCATGAAGCAGCCCTAAGGTGGTCTGCTGATGGATAGCTTATGACGCGTGTACACCCCGTACCTCAGGGCGCGAGGGAGGTGCTATAACAACTACACCTCGCTAGGAGTGACGTCACAAGAGTCTGGGCACTTATTCTATAACTATGAACGGAATGGAAGCGGAACGAAAATGTCAGAGAGCATATGATAGGCTACACATGATGAGGTATACGGAATAGTCGGAAAAACAGAGATGGGCCGTTTTTTCCGTTTCCAAACTACATAGAAACAGCCCTGCGGGTGAAAAATGAAATTATTCCAAAATCGGGCGATAAAACCAAAAGAATCATAATGTCCCATAACCCGTAGCCGAGAGCCTTTTGATATAGCCTAAACTAGTTTTTGAAGAAGACGTAGCGTGCTGCGTGTTTTGAATCCTGCACCCTTAGCTCCGAAGTACCTCGGCTCACCAGTATAGGCTGTGTGTCGGTGCGAGTAAATACTTGTATCCGCTACAGTGGAAGGTTGTCTACCAACATGATAATCACGAAAATAACCATTATATTTCTAAAGCTGGGGCATTTTTAGAGTGTGATGAATTTTCAAGACGACGTTTGCGACCAAAATTGTAACTTCAACTTTTCAGAGCGTTAAATCTTCGAAGTTGCAGCGAGATTATATGATTACTCAAGTTTTCACGATCATTTAGTTAGTAGACGATTGACCTTATCTTAGAGATACAGGTGTAGCGATACTAGATATGGTTTCCTGACACGTCACCGTAGATCCGCCCCTTAGCGAAGTGTTGTCGGGACAGGACCACCCGTGAAAATCAATGCCAGCCCCGCTTGGCTTCATTCAAGTCCGACAAACCTGAACCGACAGCCAGTAATCGAGTCAAGCTTACAATGCGTATAATGGGTGCGAGTAGATCAATTGTTTATTTGTTACAATGCAGATCGATATTCTTTGACATCTCTTACGGGTAAATGACTGATTTCCTGTTGGGTCCCATCAACCCTAATGAAAGTATGTTTCCAATTATATTAAGCAGTTTTACCGTGATGATGGGCATTGTTTGCGTAACGACCCCATTAAAAACTAGTTTATAAGGGGGTACGGATGAGCATGTTATAACGAAACCATAACGTGATGATAAATGAAAGAACGTTTACAAAAACCCATATGCCTCGAACCCACGCCCAACCGTGACTTCAGTTTCCAAAGCGGTGCCAATTAGCGGTACCACACGGAAGATAGACCGCCCGTACTTGTATAAAAAAAAATGAATAAATTGGCATGCAAATCTTGTAAGTACACTTGAAGTCACATAAAGCGGTCAACCAAGCAACATTAATATGCATGCTGAAGAGAGTTTCGTGGCATTCACGCACTAAAACTATAGCAAAGTGTAGAATAGAAATACGCTCTAGACGTACAGGTAATGAGAAAATTAGCGAAGTATAAAATATGCGTAAATTTTATTTCAATTTCAGAGTCGAAAAAACATTGCTGTAAAATAATCATTGCTGTTGCCTGTTGATGTACCACAAGGGGAACACACCCACAGCGTAACATTCCCAGTGTCAACATAACATATTAACGATCGCAGTGAGTCAGTGACTTTCCAGATGAGCATATTGTAGTGAAACTACTTCATATCGTGTAGAGAAGTATCTTCTAAGATATTGTCGATCCATAATACACATTCACAATATGTGAAATAAATGTTATTCATAAGTAACGGTAGGCCTACGATGTGAGGTAAGAATCGATGGCAAAAATATCCACATACAAGTCACACGTGATCTTTCCACCTTTGTTATTATAAAGTCTCATTAGCATTTTCGACAGTTATTGTCTGCATCTTGGCATTCTTGTGATACATTTGTTAAATTTGTATCTTGGGCGGTTCAAGTTTAATGATCATTTATATCTGTGAAATCACCCTGGCGAAAACTGGAGACCCCTTAAATCTAACAAATGAGTCGATCGAAACGCCTTGATGTGACCGCTGGTGTACGTACAATTGTCGAACAGCAGTTTAGTCGCCAAGTGTGCCAGTTTTCAGAGTTAATAACGCTGTGAGGAATGTGAGGATAACGTGTCGAGCCACTGGGGTAACAGCGTGGCGGTCTGCCAACACGTATATGTATGTCATAAACCGACGTCGGGTGGAGACGATCACATGTTGTCAAGTACCTAGCGTCCTAGGCTTGGCTACCTCGAAGAGGCTACGACTTTCCTTGGTTAATGTTCACTCGTAGAGCTGAATACTATACGACAACATCTCAACTAACTTATTATGAAGTAAAGGAATGGAGAAATACGTACAAATCTATCCCATGGGTAGGGGAGGGTCAGGAGCTCAGCTCTTGCGATATAGGTTGGAGGTAGCGGACTGATCTCGGACATGAAGGACGTGATTGGAGTGACGGGCCCAAAGCAGATGTTTTCACGGTTGAGGACGACCCCGTGCTCAACGCGGTCTATCTTGACTATTACGGCGTGTCGCAGCTTACTATTGCATCATCTTGCAGTTGACTATCACGCCGTGTCGTAGCTGACTATTGCGATATCTTGCAGCCGATTATTGCGACGTTTACTATTGCATCATCTCGCAGTTGACTATCACGCCGTGTCGTAGCTGACTATTGCCACGTCTTGCAGCCGATTATTGCGACGTATCGCAGCTGCATTTTGCGACACGTCGCAGCTGACTATTGCAACGTCCCAGTTCAGCAAGGACAGAGTCATGTATTAGAGGAATGCGTGTGGGAGGGCAACATCACCCCGATATCAACACGTGGAGAGTGGTGCTGACCTAAACCTGGTTCTCGAACTGTTTCCAGCCGTGGAGATATTGACCTCAGTCACGCTATGCAACCGGGGAACCACCAAATAGTATAATATTCAGTATCATTATTCCTCTCGTATTATTCAGCCCCTATGTGTATGAATAATAGAGCTTGCAGCCTGCCGGAATGTTCGTAGGGCAACGAGTGAGTGAACGTCATTAAAATTTCACCGCGTGCATAACTGATGCCGTCAACAATCTCATCCTATACAATATCAATCTCATCATATACAATATCAACCTCAATAGTGATTAAGCAACACATACGAGAGCAATTATACCGAGGATCCTTCAAGTAGACATATGGTAAAATTGAGTCTTTGCTTCGCTCATCCAACTACTATCCTGCATGTAGAACAAAAAATTCTACATAGAATACGGTTTCTCTCAAATTCTCTGTTGTATTTATGAAACTTGATATTTACAATATAATTAACATAAGGGTTTCCTAATATATTGTAGTGAACACAGTGGGATGGACGATGAAATTTTGAACCGTTAAAAAAAATCGTAATAATGCCATAATAAATAATAATATTGATTTTGAATAATACTTGATTGTCCGAGTGAAGAGTTTGTACCGTGATTTTCAGAGAGGAGTGAGGCAAGGTAGTGTTTTATCACCAATTCTCTTCACGTTGGTTCGAGACGACATGCTGATAAAAGTGGAGACAGTAAAGGAAGGTATGGAGTCAAAAACAATTATACATGCAGATGATCTATATTGATATATGGTGACTGTAGAGAAGAGCTGCAAGAAAAGGTGGATAAGTGGCAGGATAAGGGAGGATTTGGATTGAAAATAAGGAAAGGAGGGTGTAAAGTATTAGAAAATACAGAAAATACATTTAAACGAAGATTTTCCAAATACGAGAAAGTTAATTAATTATACATAAGTGCTATTATCTACCAATATTTACTTATGGCCCGCTGACGTGCTGGACGATGAGCTAGAGGGAAGAAAAGAAGTTGGGAGCAGCAAAGATGAAGTTTATTAGGAGCCTAGCGAAATAACATTGATGGAGAAGAAGAGAAGAAGAAAGATAAGGAAGGAAGAAGGAGTGGAAAGATGAACTTTCAAAATTGAAAGGGAAAGGATCACGTGGCAAATGCACATAATGCGAATGGAAGATGTGAGAATTCCGAGAGAAATGTTCGCGATGGAATAAAACAGTATAACAAATAAAATAGTCGGGAGACCAAGAGAAAGGTGCCAGGAGGGAGTAAAGAATGGAGTAATCAATCGAGGGGAAGAATGGAGTAAAGTGAAAGAAGCGAGGTGGTGGGAGAGTAGAGAACGGTTGAAGGTAGGAAAAGAAAAAGACGAAGGACGATAAAGAAAAGGAGAAAGGAGTACAAGCTAGATTCGGAGTTGGCAGAATCCGCAGTTCAAGACGTCAGCTGCCCTAGATAGTTTGGTGTTACACCCCCTGACCCAAAAAATTGTTTATCTGGGATTGACATAATAATAATTCGATTATTTTTAAGGCTTCTTGATTGTATCCAATCAAATATTTCAATAGGTTTGTAAAAATATAATAAATTGGAAGCATTCGATGCCTACAGTTTTTAAATATGTACCATTTTGAAAATATTCACAGGTATGAAAATTAATTCAACCCTTGGGCCCCAAACTATTGAATGTTGAACGATTTTCATCATTGAGAATTGTATCAAATGATTCGTTGAAACTATCAAACATTTAAAACGCACACAGGTCTGCTCCATTTGAAACATTTATCCGAGGGCACTTTGGAATTGTATTTGATGTAATGTCTACTCTGGTTTTCTATATCGCCGTGACCTCAGGGCAATTTAACTAGAGTTTTGACAGGATGTCAACGGGATGTCCCTGCATGTCGTCAACAAGGACTAAGCGCTCTCTCACACCTCGGGACGTCTCGTGTAAGCTCCGCTATTGGGTCGCCACGAGACAGGCAATTCTTATGCAAATCTATAGGCTTCAAGGCAATATCGGCGAGCTGCTATAAACGGGGAGCAACGATTTCAACGACCGGAGATTGTTTTACAAAGTGGTTTTATCGCGTTACTGACTCGCGCGCTATAACCTGTGCGACACGAGTCAGCAATACGAGTAATCTCGTCTGAAGATAGGATATTGCTGCTTATAGCGAGCATGGTGGTAAGAAGTCGACTTTTCCTCATCGACGTGACAACTCACTAGACGGCGCAAACAAAGTTGATCACTATAGGAAAATGCATAAACTGCCTCGTAAGATGAGAGAGATATATTCACTTGCCATCAGATCATATGGTTAAATCCGAAATTTATATTTTAATGTAAATACAATCTACAACATTAGACAGCTCATTCTTTTCATAGACTATGCGTGGAGTGCTTACGAACATTGTCTTCTAGTTTTAGCGCGTATAGTAGGCCTATCAGTATTTTTTTTAAGGATCTATTTTAATGTAATAAATAACCGTGCATGAAGTAACTCGAAAGCTAAATAGGCCTACACACAGCAAGTTGGAAACTACTAATAAGAACAATGTGTTGGAATTTCGAATATCAAATTTCGAAATGTCAAAATACCCACGTAATAAACAGACCCTTTGATTGGGTGCTATAATTGGTGACGAAAATTGTGTAAGCATTTTATCAACAATTCCCTTTGGTTGAATTTTAAAATGTGAGTCATTACCATCTTCGCCAAATTTTGCCTGCATCTTATGATGTATTTGTTAATCTCGTATCTTGGTCAAGTTTTATGATCATTTTTATCTGTAAAAATCGCCCGGAGGGGATTTTTTGTACTCTGTGTGCTAAGTCTGTACTTGAGGGTGTGAACTAGGGTGGTATGAAGCAGGAAGCTGTGATTACAAGCTTAAACTTATCGATTCAACCCGGAAGTAATCAGCTGTGAAGACATGATTGTAAGACAGAGACTTTGACAGCTATGCTAATGATCCTGCCTTGCAGCTAATACTTCTTCTACCATGCCCACGGTAGTGTAAACACTTAGGTCCGTGAACCTGGCCCCCCCAATGTCAGCACAAATTCTGAAACTTTGCCCAGAGTTTGTGCTAGGCCTCTGGATTTTATGCCGAGACTTTCAGAATTTGTGCTGGGTAACTTTCCGAGAAAATCGATTTTCAATAAATGAGGGGCCAAGTTCACGCAGCCCCCCCGATGTCAGCACAAATTCTGAAACTGTGTCCAGAATTTGTGCTAAGCCTCTAGATATTATGCCGAGACTTTCAGAATTTGTGCTGGGTAATTTTCCGAGAAAATCGATTTTCAATACATGAGGGGCCAAGTTCACGCAGCCCCTCCGATGTCAGCACAAATTCTGAAACTTTGTCCACAGTTTGTGCTAGGCCTCTATATTTTATGCCAAGACTTTCAGAATTTGTGCTGGGTAACTTTCCGAGAAAATCGATTTTCAATACATGAGGGGCCAAGTTCACGCAGCCCCTCCGATGTCAGCACAAGTTCTGAAACTTTGTCCACAGTTTGTGCTAGGCCTCTGGATTTTATGCCGAGACTTTCAGAATTTGTGCTGGGTAACTTTCCGAGAAAATCGATTTTCAATACATGAGGGGCTAGCTTCACGCAGCCCCTCCGATGTCATGCAGCACAAATTCTGAAACTTTGCCCAGAGTTTGTGCTAGGCCTCTGGATTTCATGCCGAGACTTTCAGAATTTGTGGTGGGTAACTTTCCGAGAAAATCGATTTTCAATACATGAGGGGCCAAGTTCACGCAACCCCCCGATGTCAGCACAAATTCTGAAACTTTGCCCAGAGTTTGTGCTAGGCCTCTAGATTTCATGCCGAGACTTTCAGAATTTGTGCTAATTTTCCGAGAAAATCGATTTTCAATACATGAGGGGCCAAGTTCACTCAGACCCCCCGATATCAGCACAAATTCTGAAACTTTGTCTTGAGTTAGTGCCAAGCCTGTTAATCTTATGCAGAGACTTCCAGAATTTGTGCTGGGTAATTTTCCGAGAATATCAATTTTCAATCAAAGAAAACTCAATTTCACAAAACCCCTCCAATGTGTGCACAAATTCATAAACTTCTTCCAGAGTTAGTGCTGGGCCTATAAACTTATGCCGAGACTTTCAGAATATTTTCTACTTGGTAATTTTCCGAAAATTGTTCAAAATCATCAGGGGCCAAGTTCACACAGCCCCTCCAATGCGAGCATATATTCTGAAACTTTGCTCAGAGTTTGTATAGGTTTCTAGATTTTGTGCCGAGTATTTCAGAATTTGTGCTGGGTAATATTTCGAGAGAATCGATTTCGAAACATTGATGACCCATTAAGTTCACGCAACTTTGGCACAAATTCTGTAATCTCATTAATTAAAAATGGATGATAGCGCATGTTACAGTGTCCTCGCAATTAAATCGACACTAACTGTTATCATGATATTTTATTCCATTTTTCGGTCTCTTCAACCCATCCTGGAAGGATACTTCTGTGCTCGATCCTAGCCTAAAATTATCACATTTCAAATTTAGCGCAATTTGGTCGTTCATGTGGTTATTCAATATTCTCTCCGACTGGAACAAATGATAATCTAAAAAAGGTTTATAGTTGAGCACAGATCTGCCATTGTCGAGAGAACTGTGTCGCCCCAGTATTGCCACTGCTAGTACTTACGCACTAGATCTAGTGTTAAATAAAATAAAGTGATATATTAGTGATATAGTGAGTACTTTTTGTTTTCTAGTTCTATTTATATACATTTCACGTCATAGTTCATATCAGTTCATAGCTGTTTTTAGCTAATATTTGAATGAATTTGACGATTTGATAACTTCAATCAAGTATAACAACCTTAATTCTCCGGTCCCGTACTATTCTTTTTCTTTGTGGCATCTTAAATTTAGAATTAGCTGCTTGTGCAGTGTTCGCAACACGACTTTCGAGTCATCGATATGGTAGTGAATCGTGGTAGGTGCAAAGCGGTGTGGACCTAGCGATATGCAATTCTCATAGCTCTAAAAGATGTTACTGCTCTTGTGCAGCTTCTTAGAGGTTGATCGACATGTCACAAGTGGGCTCATTGGCTCATTGTCATGGGCTCTGGTCACCCGCTAATTATTTGCAGTATACGGAGTGAGAGCATAAATTATCAGAAGTGGAGTGATTAAAGGGAAATATTATAATATATACAACCGATATCTGTTTATCAACTCTCCAAGATGTTCATTATACTGTCTATACCAAATTTGGAATTGTGATATTACAAGTCTACTCAGCCAGTTCTGCGACCTGTTCACGCAGTCCTTTTAGTGTCAATTGAAAATTCTGCTGTTCAAGACCACTCTAAATGCGCTAGAGCAAACGAACTATTTCTGAATACTGAAAAAACCGTTTTGATGAATTTTAGACGTAACAATGATACAAATTTGATGAATATTAACTGTAACACTTCACCTCTTGTATATTTGTAAGGAAAAAGTATTATCAAAAATAAAAATAAAATTTCTGGGTATACTATATATACATTCTGGGTACGGTTTACTAATAATGGAACTCGCCACCGTGTTGCGCACAATTGCGACGTCATGATATGAATAAATGAATAAATAATGAAAATCGATGAAAAGTCACCATGGACGGACCATATAAAAGATGAAGAATTGCTTGTGGAATGTTATCTTGTGAAATGGATGTTGAATATATGTGAGTTTAACACGGCTAAACTGGTTCACAATTTGCACATATAGACGAGTCACATATTCAATATGGTGTTATTTTATGGAGCCATTCTGTAAAATCAATGGATTATTGGTTTTACCAAATATAACAAACCGATATGATATTCGGCAAATGCTAGCTTCCTAAATAAGAAGTATTCTATAGGGAACCATATGAACCATTGTTCAAATTATTCAATATTCAATTATTTTGCAGTGCATATACATTTTTGATACATTTTTATATTTTTGGGAAAATATATTTCTTATCCACGATTCTGATGCAGTACCACAACACCAGGAAAAAATGATTATAAGAGTAATGGAGTGCAATCTATGCTTGTCTATATTCTATTCTATATTCTATTCTATGATAATTATTCACTATACCTCTTACACTCGAAACTAATGAAACGAATCCATTCGCATCAGGACGTAGATGGTTCTTTTTTGAAAGATGTTATTGAAGCGTGAGAGTTTCTGGAGGAATGATTAGTTGACTGAACTACCACCCACCACTAGTAACTGTTGTTGAAGTTATATAGCAGTCAACTGTTGTTATTGTATAATATTGTGTATGTATATTACTTCTCAACTTATGTATCATTACTTGTACATGAATATACTTGTATTTACTCACACTTGTATTGACTTCTTACTATATTGACATACATAATATCTTCCGGAATTCGTGGTAGGAATCATTTTTCAGGTTTTGTACATCAAGAACAGTCTCTTGAATCCGAATCTGGACACAGCATGTCGCTAAAAACATCCTGCCGAGCGCAACATCGCCACAAATACACCCAATCTTTTGAACACATCATTCAGTTTTTAGCCTATATCTTCCGGAATTCACGGTAAGTTTCATTTTTTAGTTTTGCTTTCATCAAAAACAGTCCTAAATCCGAATTTATTCACAGTATGCCGCTGAAAACATTCGATCGACCTTGCATCGACGGAAAGGAAAACACTTTTTGGCCTATACGGCCGACACCTTTGGTCGGAAAATGGATTTTGCCGAAATTTTGGGGGATTGTCGCCCTCTTATCTGGTGCCATGGTGCTTACCGCGATCGAATCAGCTCACCCGTTCGACCGCCACCGCCACTTGTTTCGTTGTGAACACGGCCAACACCTTTCCCAGAAAATATTCAAAGTCGTTAAACGCGGTCGGTATGTTGAGGAAAACGTAGCATGGGCTACCGCAAATTCCGGAAGATATGGGCCAAAAGCTGAACCCATGTTTTCACACGATTGGGTCTATTTGTGGCGATGTTGCGGTCGACAGGATTTTTTTTGCGTGATGCCGTGTTCAGTTCGGGATTCAGGAGACTGTTTTACATGTAGAAAAAAAAGCAAGAATTGTAAAACACCCCAGCCCCCTTGACAAACGAGTATCGATTGGGGCAACGATTGGATCTATTTGCGGCGATGTTGCGGTTGACAGAAGTTTTTTAGCGGAATTCCGTGGCCAGATTCGGATTCAGAAGACTGTTCTTCATATAGGCAAAAATAAATCCTACCGCGAATTCCGGTATATATAGATCAGGAGCTGACCCACGTTTTCAATCCCGAGCATCGAGAAATTTTCCAAGTTTTTTGGAGTTGAATTGAAATAAAAAACTAAAAGCATGGTGGCGGTCAATCGGGTGGGCGGAAACGATCGCGGTAACGACAGGCACATAGGTATCGACAGTTAACTGAACCGTTTTCGCAAAATTCATCTTCGGAGTTTCCGAGTGAAGGTGTGGGCCGTGGCAACCACAAAGTGTTTTTTTCGCGGCGATGTTGCGGTTGATTTATATTTTCAGATGCTTGCCGTTTCCAGATTCCGTTTCACGAGACTTTTATCATAAAGAAACAGATCGTGATCCTAGCACGATTTGCAGAAGATACAGGCAAAAACCCGAGGCACCATGGCCTCATGGGGATACAATTGGGTCTATTTGTAGCGATGTTGCGGTCGACAGGAATTTTGAGTGGCATGCTGTGTCCAGATCCGTATTCAAGAGACTGTTATTGATGTTGAATAAAATAAAAAATGAATCCTACCGAGAATTCCGGATGGTATAGGCCAAAACTGAACACATGTTTTCACTCTCATTTAACTTTGTCCTAATGAAGCGTGAATGTAGAACCCCCACTACTGAATAGTCAATATCTAGAAAAGTATAGGAGCACTAATTATAGGACTAGTAAGCCTACCAATCGGGAGCACCAATTGAGCACTAAATATTTGCATCTTCTCAGAATTGGTGCTCGCAGCACGTGAGGAAGCTACGCTCACAGTAATGCACCAGCCACATATACAATCTAGAGTGCTACTACATTATATCGCAGCAAGGGTTGGTAACTGAGCATAACGTCATATTTCTTGACGTTCGCATTGGTCACAATCCGTCCTATTTTATAACCGCCAAGCAGAATTGCAGACTTAGTACTAAATTAGTGCCGACGCTGCGTGAACTTGGCTCCTTAGTCATGAGGATAGATTTCTCGGAAAAATACCCTGCACAAATTCTGAAAGTCTTGACATGAGTTCCATGAATCTAGCACAAACTCTGAGCAAAGTTTCAAAATGTGTGCTGACATCGGGGGCTGCGTGAACTTGGCCCCTCATGTATTGAAAATCGATTTTCTCGGAAAGTTACCCAGCACAAATTCTGAAAGTCTCGGCATAAAATCCAGAGGCCTAGCACAAACTCTGGGCAAAGTTTCAGAATTTGTGCTGACATCGGGGGGGCTGCGTGAACTTGGCCCCTCATGTATTGAAAATCGATTTTCTCGGAAAGTTACCCAGCACAAATTCTGAAAGTCTCGGCATAAAATCTAGAGGCCTAGCACAAACTCTGGACACAGTTTCAGAATTTGTGCTGACATCGGAGGGGCTGTGTGAACTTGGCCTCTCATGTATTGAAAATCGATTTTCTCGGAAAATTAGCACAAATTCTGAAAGACTCGGCATAATATCTAGAGGCTTAGCACAAATTCTGGACACAGTTTCAGAATTTGTGCTGACATCGGGGGGGCTGCGTGAACTTGGCCCCTCATTTATTGAAAATCGATTTTCTCGGAAAGTTACCCAGCACAAATTCTGAAAGTCTCGGCATGAATCCAGAGGCCTAGCACAAACTCTGGGCAAAGTTTCAGAATTTGTGCTGACTTTGGGGGGGGCCAGGTTCACGGACCTTAAACACTTCGCTCCCTACTGCGCATTGAATAAGGCATTGTTAAGAGCGCAAGGGAGTCGATTTAGCGAAATACCAGTATTTTGATGATAACTTTCGAACATGATGAGACATTAGAATTCTAATACCAGGGAAACAGTGATAGGCCTACTTATAATATCTTCGTGACAGTAAAAGTAGAAACTATTCCACTTATAATGCATAATTTCCACTTGGAAAATACATGTTTCCAGCTGTGTACCTGTGAAAATGTTGGAATTAAAAATAATTTTATTTCACAGCATTTTGAAGGTATTGAAGAGATCTGTGTTCTCAGGAATCAGGAATTTTGATACTTCATGTCATTCAAAAGTGATCACAAAAAACTGACATTTTGCTAAATCAACTCACATGCACTCTCAATGATCTATTATCCTGCCTGAATAATTGCTGATAATGATGCAAGTTATATTGAAAAAATCTAGTGAAACAATCGTCGTACATGGAACACACAAACAATGAATACATACTGTTTGGGGTGGATCACACTGAACTGTCATTCAGGATACTGGGGTTTGATTCCCGTTGACAGTAGACCATCCTGACTGAGGAGCACCATGGTAATTCCTTCTGTCATTACTCATTAGGGGTTTTTTACTAGTTGATTTTTACTGAATGGATTTTCATTATAATGAAAAACTTACCAATCTCAATTTGAATCTTATAATCCTATAAATCTTAGAATGCAGCGTTAAATCTTAGTCAAAGTATAAGTGACAGTTGGCTGTGGTAACTACTGTAGGCGTATTGAACACAGTAGGTCTATCTACACCAAAACACGCTCGATTTTAGAATATCATTTTTGGGGGGTGGGGCTCATCTGAATACTTTGCCTTGGGGCAAATAATTCCCAATTATGTCACCAAGTGGACGGGTTCAAAAGTATAGTGCTAGAAGAAAGGGGATGAGTTCAGTTGTTGTACAAATTTAAATTGGGGGGAGGGTAAACAAAATAACACCAATTTTCATCTCCTGAATGTCAGTACAAGGCCCATGTCAATACAAAAATTACGTAATGATTTCAAGAATACAAGTTATACAACGTATTGAAAAGTGTAAGAATGCAAACAGCGCGTGGTCACATATCCGTAAAAGTTGTTAACGACAACTTCAATGGGTTATACTTATATGATACACGAGTAGGTAGAGTACTTGCGTACGCTGCTGAACTGGTGTCGAAGGGAGAAGAAGGTAATCAACCAACTTCGTAATTGTAAACACTTCGGTAATTGAATAACCTTTCTGCTACTTCAAGGACTTGAAGCAAAACTTCGATGCATCGTTTTCCCACATCTATCATTTATTTTCTCTCATCCCTACTTCCACATAACCAATGCCAAGTTTTACTCCATGGTAGGTTATTTTTCCTGGTCTCTTGAAAAATGATAAGACGTTTCACTATGATTATATTGAAAGATGCAGTTGCGATTCCAACAAAAATCCTCCTTCTGGAAAATCATTATACTGTACCGTACTCTAAAATACTGTACTTATACAAGAATAATATAATGGTGATATTTGTATTTGTTGAATCCCAGCTAATCCAGCTGAACAAAATTGGTAAATTCAAATTAGACGATTCTACTAATCGTCTTAATTAGTAGGCCTATTCAACTAGTAAACGTATTTTTGTTACACGCCATACCTATCGGAACCTCCTGCAAAAACAGTCCGTTCACACGTGACATGCACAATACAATGATAAAGAAGTAAAGCAGGGTTTCCAGTTCCGATTTTCTCTTGTCGTTCAACACGATATACTGATATAGATTTCTGGCAGGTCTGTTTCCACTTCGCTACACCGTAACGTTTTCGTGACGTCATGGCCGTAGCCTTTATTTCCTTTGAATGCACAGGCTTCTTTGTATTTGAGGAGTTCAACTGTCAAATTGCAAGTTGGCCCACTTTTAAGCAAAACAAACGGTAGCACGAGTGCAGCAAACCCAACTGCAAAGAGTGGCAAAATATAACTTATGGTAAAAATTGTCATTTCAACCGACAAAAATTGAAATAGAATCAATGATCACTACACCGAAACAGTGTATGATCCGCCATGTGGCTTAGGTGAATACTGGCCTATGATTGGCCAGTAGAGAAAATCGTGTCGCACGACAAAAAAAAAACAGAACTGAAATCCTTGGTGAAAAGGTATTTGACTCACCGTCCTGCGATGCCAGTCGTCTGGATCTCTTGCACGAAAATGCCGAGCTCGCCCTTCTCCTCGCTCCGCAGCCCCACCACGCTGAAGCCCAGACTGCTGCCATCTGGTTTGTACAGCTGGAACCACACCACACATCAATTCTCAGCCCAATGATTACCCGCCGGCTTTACAGCGAACCAACCCACAGTGTGACATTTTCAGTGTCCATGTAAGAAATGAATGATGGCTTTCCGTTTGAAGATATTGTAGTGAAACTGTTGCAAAACATTCAGAGCAAAAGTACTGTCCATCCATACCAAACGTTCACATTGGATTGGATGTTATTTGTATGGGGTATGGTTTGTATGGTTTGTATGGGGTATGTATGGGGTATGCAGTGAAATAAAAATCAATGGCAAACATTTCGGATGTTACTGTTACACATCAACATCAAGATCAACAGATCTTTCCACCCATGTTTCTCATAGAATTTAGGTTATTATCATTTTCGACAAATATTGTCTGCATCTTTCGTTGTATTTGTCAATTTCATATCTTGCATTGTTGAAGTTTTATGATGAACTATATCTGTGAAATGATCCCGGCGGGAACTTTGTGCCCTATGTAGACTGGGACGCCTTAACACAAACATGAACACAAAGCCAATAGTACACTATGAAACAAAGCAAACGCACCATATGCGTTGCATGATGATAGAACATCCTGATAACATACCAAGATGACACGGAATACATCACATTCAAATTCAATCAATCAATCAAGGGGAATATTGTTACGTGGAGGAAGGGGAGGGTTACAGCATGAGGAGAGGTACCATATTTTCAACTCGGTCTCAACTTTCTCATTAGCCTGAATGGACACCATATACACTGCAGAATGACTGTTAAAGACATCATTAGTACAATACAAAGAGCTACTGGCTAAGAGCATACCACTCAGGCTATACCCGCAAGTGTCTGTCTACGTATAACCAGGCATTTCTTCATTGAATAAAAAAAATGCGTTTTTCATTCTATGCCAAAAGTCTGTTGATAGCGCCATTGAGCCATAATATCGCCATAATAGCGCCATAATATCCTTACGAGATAGAGTGGCAGAAACAGGCCGTGGTAGTCTTACGCCTGGTAATTCTGCTAGGAGCACTGTTATCAACAGGAAAATGTCATCTGCTAGAGTACTGTTGCGAGTGAATGCTGCTAGGAGCGCTTTGATCAGCAAACTTATTGATTCTTAATGGTCATAGGCTCCGTCATATGGCATTGCCCATCTAGAGACTACCTTATCTGACAGCACTAAGTGCAGCGAGTGGAACATTCAGCTAGGCACATGCAACCAGACACTAGAGACATGCCAAGCACATTCAGTCAGTCAAAGCACTCGGGCAACTGTCAACATCACCTTCTTCAGCGGTTAGTGGAAACTGCAAGGCCTCAGTCTAGTACACTTGCAGTCACACTCAATGCTTTTCACCAAAATTTACGTTCTTACAAATAGAAATCTCAAATTTTACAGCTATTTTCCATCATGACTCTACGTGGAGTGTGAATACGTACATTGTGTAAAATGTCGGTGAATTTACGTCACGAAGCATTTTAATGTGACTTTATTTTGATAAAGTTTGACTTTATTCAACTTGCACATAAAATGCACATTCCACATAAAATGGAATTTTCTCAAATTTTAATTCAAATCAAATCTCGCACATTTTACCACTAATTTTTTCACACACTGTATGACAAATGGTGAACATTGTGCGCTACTTTTGGAGCATATTACTTATTTCAATACATTTTCTTCAGGATGCATCTTAATGTGCCTTGATCAACCATTTTATGTGAACACAAATGTACATGTCAACATAAGGTTTTCCTTTATCCTGGGATTATAGCTATCGTACCAATGGATACGCAAACCATGCTTACATGCCGACCACACGCGTACATGCCCATACTTTTTCGGAAGCAGACTCTCTACGACTACGTAACGGTGGCAGCCAATTGTCGCATCTTTCTACATCACGGATGAAGTTCATATAACATATTGAGTTGCTAGTACTGGTTTTTTCATTCATGTAACAAATATTCCACAAAGAAGACTTCAATGTACACAATAGAAATGCTGCATGAAAAAATGACTTGTATAAGTATTTGTGCCTTTTTGTTCGTTACGCACGAAAAAGTTATGACATAATGCAATATAGAAGAAAATAGTGTAGCCTAATTTGTACAGTGGTGACTGCACATTTTTTGTTTTTAGTATATGGCTGGTTGCACAGCACTGAAATTCCGTTGCGTATCCATCAGTATGATAGCTGTAATCCAAGCTTGAACCCTTGATGATGAGAAATGAGAAGTCGTGATTAGAGCAGACAGGGAAGTAAGAAGACCTTTCACATAATTTCCTTGATATTTACATACAATGAAATCTTGCCAACTATAACTTCTCAAGGGACCAGGAAAATGAAACCATCAACCCAGGAAAATTCAAAACTGATTATGTGCAAGTAGGGTGAGAAACAATAAATGAAAGAAGCGAGTAGAGATGGATCTGAGAATGATGTATCGAGGTTTCAGTGTATGAGTCTAGGGTACGCTCGACCTTGAACACTTACCTGTCCTACTAAACCTGACACTCAGTCAAAACCCGCCTTAAATTCAAAATTCAACGACCCCAAGTAACCAATATATTGAATTATTGAAATTAGAATTATTGAAACATTAGACATTGAGCGTAGACATTGAGCATATGGGTGGAGCTCTATAGGGACTGGAACTATTGTTTGGATTCTCAAAGTTTGACTCAATATTTACCATATCTTTACCATATCTTCCCAGCGGGATGCATTAATATACGCCAATTGACCTACTAGGATCAGGTTTAGTACGACCAGCAACTTCTTTAGCAAATAGTTGAGAGTAGAACAGAGTAGACTACTGCTATACACATGTTTGGACACAACACACATACACACTCCTATAGGCCTCATCACGCAAACTGTAAAATTGGTGAAAACTGCCAGTAATTGAATAATGTGGCCTCTGTTACTTTGTTCGTAGCTCTTATTAACCCAAAAATTGAGCGTTGGTCGAGAACAGTAGTAATATGGATATAATTGTGAACGTCTCGGTGCAATGCTCTGTTATATTTCACACTAGGTGTATATCGACCCCACCAATTTTTAGGTTAGGTTGCGGATCTCGGTTGTGCATTTCAGTTAGGGTTGCCGATCAATTTCGATATTTTCAGTCAATTCAAAACTTCAGGACGTTGATTCAATGTCGAATTCAATAGGCCCTATTCAATAAATTCGATACTGGATGAATAAATTGTGAGTTACTGAAATGAGAAATAACTGAGAAACAGGACAATATTGAAATAAATAATACAGCTTCAAAAACTAATTGTTATTTTTACACCCCCCTCCTGTCGGTTGGCTTCACACATTAGAGTGTGAAGTGTGAAAATATAATATGAAAACGATTGAAATTGAATCGAAACATTTTAATCAATATTCGACATCAAAGTTTCGATATTGTTTTCAATGTTTAAACTGAACAGCAACTCTAGCTGCATTGCACGTAAGCGAGTGTGTGAAGTTGTACGCCTATTCCACACCGAGTCGAGTCTAGCCTGTGAGTGCAACAATACGCATGGCCAGAACTGACTCATGTTCAAGTGCGGTAGACATTCTGTGCAGCGCTGCCAGTTGACATTCGACACATCGGCATGGTTCCACTGTCATCCTTTTTATGCGGTAATCGATTGACGATACATTGATATTTATTATATTATATTTTTAAATCTGAAAAACGACTAGCCGAAGAAAATTGTTGTTTGAGAACATTTATTGTAGGCTACGGTACGCAAAGAAACCAGTGACCCAACATTGAAACAATGAAACAATACAAGCTGCATATCTACTGACTTTATACTTACTTGAAGAATTTTATAGAAAATATTATAAAAAATAATTTTATCATTTTATAGAGAACCAGAAATCATCATCTTAATTTTTTAACAACCCTCCCCCTTTTCCGAGTAATAACGTAGGCATTACCTGATCTATAACGAAACGTGAACAGAATCGGCTTATACTTACATCATGACTCGGAAAAGGGGGCGGGTTCTAGCACAAATAGATTATTCAAACTTCTGAAACTGAGATGATAATTTCTAGTTTACTGACTTTACTCTATAATTTGGAAAAATAAATAGCGTGACTATACATTCAAATCTAACCTGAAGGTTACGACGTCCATTAAATCCTTATTTGTCCAAATTGATTCTACTGTAAACTGAAATGACGTGGGACCAGGAAACATCGATGTATTCGAATATCAATTACTATAAGCTGATTATCAAATCATATCTGAAATAATCGATAATTTTTTATTTTGTAATGGACACTAAATCACCATTAAGAACAGTGTTAATTAAACGGCAACGCTGTGCCGGCGTTGAGTTAGGTCGGGTGATTAGTCTGATTACCGGTATAGTGTGCGTACCTGAACAGTGATAACGTCACGACCTTGAGATGATTCCTCGATAGCTTTCTGGAACTCTATCGCGTACGTCGGGGTGGTAATGGGGGGCAGCGCGATCGCCAGGCCTGGGCTAGTCATCTGCGTAACACAATGCAACCAACTAGCTATCACTAACCTACCATGGAAAAACACTTGCAAACATAACAGAATCGGTGACAATGTTAGTGTGATAGAGAGAGAAAATAAATGTATGAGCATACTGTAAATGTAATAGGCCTATACCGTAATGAGTGAAACGAATAATATCATTACGATATGGAACATACACCTCTAGATTAATGAACTGATGTTTATATCAAAGAATAAGTTGATGTGATAATTCAGTCCCTACAAACATACACACGCATACACATATACTGTACATCAATCAACTAAACAACGGCCTCCCACTATGATTTTTCCTTGTCGTCCATCTAGATCTAGGACCGACATTTGGCACGACACTTTTTTGTTTTAAAAAGGTTTTCATACCCATGGCTCCTTGGAATGTAAATAATTAAGCTGTTAAAACCAGCTAATTGGATGCAGTGATAATGCCGTGGTTGAATGTATAATCCAGTACCTGGTCAGAACTAGGTTGAAAGAATCGTTCCATCCATTTTTATTGAATTTGAACCAACAATGGTGAAACAATTTCAAGGTGAAAGCTGCCATTTTATTACGGTAGCGTTCTGGATTGTGATTGACCAGAAGTGAATTTCGGTCCGAAATCGTGACGGAAGATGGGAAGAAATACATACTGCGAACCCTGCTTAACTTCACTGTAATACATATTTACAGAAATATCAAGACCATATCAATTTTATTAAATGAAGAACGAGTGCGACCTTTTAAAAATAGCCACTAACGGTACCAGCACTTTGCCAATAGACGTCAGCTAAGAGTCTCCTTATTATCCCACTATAGTACGCTACGTACCGTATACGTAGACAGAGATGGGCACCATCTAGAAGGTTCAAGCATGACCTTGGATTGTAGCTATCATACCGGTAGATACGCAACTCATTATAATGCAACTGGGTGAACTGTAGGTTCTTTTAGTTAAGCATAGAGTTGCTGTTCGATATGAAAATAGCAAATGATATCGAAACTTCTATATCGAATATTGATAAAAATATATCAAGATTTTCGATTTTCAAACGATAATGAAAACATGGAATTGAAAAATATAGGCTATAGCCTAGCTATACCTTACCCATACTTTGTTACAACCACTTTCAAAATTCTAAGCAACACCACGAGATATTCACCTATTGGCACAAGGCAATACATATGTATACCTGAATCCACGAAAAAAGACCCACTGGATAATTACCTAATCTCGATATAAATTATTAAGCTTACAACGCTTTTGTGTTTCCTATCGGAAACCTTGTCCTGAAATAGCACAGTATCCTAAAAATATCACAGACTGTACAATTATAAATTATAATGGTAGCCTCTGTGTTTATTACGTTGATAGTTGAGCTTCTTTCGTGAATACAGATAGACTTCGTTGGCGAGAACATTCTTGCTAGGGTTTCACACGATTCCATGGTTGAAATAAAACCACTACTGCAAGCCTACCAACTCATACCACTACGTCATCAACATTCTGCATCAATTCAGAGAGCATGCCGTTCATGCAGGTCTCCATGCTACGGCATAGCCTAGTATTAGACAGCATATTATGCTGATCTTTACCACTGCAACAGAAGCAGCAACAAAAGGGCCAGGAACATTTCATCTGGTAGATCCAATATATTGAAAAGTATGCAAATAATTACATAGAGGAACCTCTTTGATTCCGGTACATTTTTCAAGGGACCAGACTGAAAAAATTCAAACTGGAGAAATTATTCAACTTGAGAGAGCATATGGATGGGATAATTATGGTGTATACAATTCAGCAAGGAAGTAGGCCTACCGTATATATGTACTGAAGAGAAACTTACTCAACAGCTCAACACGCTTGGGCATATTCTTATGAGTCACATAAATAGCACCGAAATTGGGAAAATAATGTTTTTACACAGGAATGCACTCGAACAATTTCGAATTATACAACCTAAAAATTGTGTTGAAGCAATTGAAGGGTCGAAACATTAGTTTGAATGACTGTTTAGCTGTAATTTGGATCAATCATATCACCCATACGTTCAGCGCCGGAAAACGGTTCCAAGTTTGAAAAATGTAATTTCGGAATAACCGAGTTTAGACCAACGAAGGTTTACTGTGGTTTAATACCACTATCTAAAGTGTAACCAAGCCTCGATGTGATTTTTACCTGCGGGGAAGGACTCTCCCCAGACGAGCTGTTGGATAGCTTGGCGACCGGGACTCGCTGGTCGTCGAACTCCTCGTTTGTCTTGTAGTCGGGCTGGTAGAGTGGATCGTAGACGTCTGCCGGCGGCGGGACGTTCAACACTAGGTCGCCACACGAAGTGATGTCGAAGTCGACAGGAAGGATCGACGGATGCTGCTGCATCTGCTGGTTCAGCTCACTCAGCGAGTCCTGCAAACATTACACACGTGACATCACACCAGTTTACAGCACCTGGTAAAAGCGCATGGGAGTCGCTTCACGCAAAATATCAGTTTTTTGGTGATAACTCTTGAATTGCAATGGGCTGTGCGCTACAAAATTAACAATAACGTCCGCACGTAGTGTGATAGACCTATGGTCCGATGAATAGCGGCTGACTAATGGGGAGCCTACTTACGGTGGTTACGCCCAAGAAAGATAAAAATTCTGCTGCATTTGGAACTAATATGTTGCTTGCACTCTTTGACTACCCTTTGGTCAGCCGTATTGGCAGGCAAAATGATTAACAAACGGTCAGCATACGCCTCAGACAAAATGAAAAATCACGTTTGAACGGTCGCTTACGTGGGACTAGGCCTACGGTATATCATAAAACACTGATATCTCATAAAATATGAACATGTCACTTGCAACGTCATTTTCATTCGATTCAGCAAATTGAATTGAGTAAGAAGAGACACAAATGTAAAAAATGAAAAAATGGCGCTTACTCTCTTCTGCCTACCCTCCATTGATATGTTTAAGTAGGCCTACTCATGCAACAGCAAGTAAGGAACAAGTTACCAGCCCATGCAGCGCAGTGGTTAACGCGCTCGCTTCATGTGATCCGGTAGGTGAGGGGAATATCAGACCTAGTTTGATCCTCAACACTGTCCATCTTTACAGGGATAGTCTAGGCTAATGCTGAAATGGATCTTACAATATAAGCAACAAACGCTTCCTTCTCACTATACTTCCCATTACCTAAAAAACCTTTATCTCAGTACCCCATCATCTCATTTATCATTCACCTGACGCTAATCGATCTTAGTTAGGCCCCTATCATTACGGTCGTCGTTAAACCCAATACCGGTACTGAAAAAAAATGGACCGATACGATGTTGAATGAAATGAAGCACGGCAATCAGAAGGCTAAGATCGTCGCTTGCAGCTTTGCTCGACCAACAGTGTGAAATGGGCTCATGCAACAGCAAGTAAGAGATAAATTACCTGGACCGATACAATGCTGCGGAAAACTGGGTTCTCCAGCACGGCGATAAGAAGGCTAAGATCGTCGCTCGTCTGGGCTTGCAGCTTTGCGTCATCGCTCACGTCGATTGTGTGCTGGATGTGCTCCAGCAGCTGGAGAGCCGTCGATATGTCGCCGTTCAGCGGCATGGCGCTCTTCTCTTGTTCCCGGCGTGAAGTCGCTCAATACACCGGACTGCCACGGACTCCAAGCATAGCTCAACTGGAAATATAATTAACAATACTTGCAAAAATGTATGTAGGGCCTACCCACACAGATTTTTTTACATCAACATCGAAATCTTGATAGGCCTATAGCCTATTTATTGTTACCATTGTTTCTCAGTTAAAACTCACTTCTAACTACAACCATCGAGTTTGCTACAACACTACACACAACAAACTCAATGGCCGAAGCCATTGAAACACTACAAATTCAATGCCGAGGCCTATATGGATCCTTGTAACTCAATAAAAGACACCTGTTGATATGTGTGAAGGCTTGTACTTGTCATGGGTACAACTCCAAGTCCACTCCAAATCTACACCTAGGCCTACGCCATTGAGTTTGTAGTTGCCTACGCCATAAAGGAAGGAAGTTGCCTACGCTATCTTTGGTCTATAATACCAAGTACAGTAACAATGACAGTACAGATCTAGGCCTAAAGCAATTTACTTACAAAAATCTAAACAATCACAGACGGAGACAGTATGGGCATGGTACGGGGCCTTATAAATCCAATGGCTGGGCTAAATCCCATACCATTACATGCCCAAGGCATCAAGTATATAGACTATATACTTAATGCCCAAGGTCTAGGCCTAGCTAGACACTTGGGCCTACATTATGTAATAATAAACTCATTTGTCAATAGGTTCCTATGACTAGAATCATCAAGCAGCAAATACGATTAGTGGCTACGAATATCAACCAAGTTTCATTCAACCAAGGGCCTCTCTTTGCCTCAACAGCATTCCCCAAAAATGGGGTATAACCAGGTAGGAAACTAGGCCTAGGACTGGGCGGAGTGTTAGCTGTCAGATTTGGCTTCCCTTACCTACAAACAAGGCCTTGGCCTAGAGCGAGGCATTCCTGTGATGTGTCACAAATCACATAACACAATGCGAATCTAGTGGAAACTTCAATTAATTAAGAACTGTTGAATATGTATGCTACTCTAAACATAATCTACTGAATGCAGTTAAGCTCCACGATGATATAAAAATTACAAACAAGAAAGCAGTCTACACCTGCACTGGCCTATTCCGTCACAGATGATATGAGGAAGACTCGGAACTTGGAGGAGGGACACCTTGTAGCCTGGGCAACGTTGAGCGGAATTGTGGTGCTCTCTATGGGCCAATCACAGTAGTTATATTCAAGAACGATAATTTCCCTACATTCTTGCGTTGATAGCTTTCATTATATTCCCCTTATAATTTCCTTGGTTCAACTCTACCCTGAATTTTATACTAACGTCTAATGTATTATTATGTTTTTGGCACATGTTCGTAACCTTGCCTGAAGTAGACCTTATTGTAAATCTGGAAAGGGCGCTCCTAGCATTACGCTAAGACATTTAACGTTTTTTAAAAAAAATGGTCAGTGCGCCTCCATTGTATCGAAAGAAAATGGGGCATTGATTTGTTTCTCTTTTCTTCATTATGTTTTTGTTTTTCGTACGGGACAAACAGTTCGGACAAAATAATCATGCAATTGACGTGACACTTTTTTCTGAACGTGGTGTCAAACCAGAAAAGGATTGTTTTCGATCAAAATAGATATGACGGTTTTTTCAGAAAGAAATTGGACATTCGTACAATCCCATTCGTTGGGTATGATTAATTAATTTCAAATTTTCTATTTTATCCGTCTAAAATGAATGTGTTTAATTTTATTATTAGTTTGAAGAAATTGTATTCCTTCAGTTTTAACGCAAAATAATGTATTAAATATAATATGTATTATAGAGTGAAAATTAGAAATCAAGAGTTCAATCGAACTTGAAATTGAAATTTGAAAGTTTGTTAGAAACGATCAAGAAGTTGGCCGTATGAGGAAGGGCAAGGGAGTTGCTTGCTTGATCGTTTCAAAATCAAGGTGTGAACATACACAAATACAGTTTTGCAGTATCGAGCTCATCTTACATTGCATATTTTGCGTTTTTGTTCTTGTTCTCATTTTCATGAATGTTGATATTGTTCTAATTTACATAGAAATAGGTATTATACTATGACTGGTATAATGATTATAATGACTGGTAGGCCTACTTCTACCACGTTTAAGTTGGAACCTTGAGTTTTCGAGATATCTTTAGTTTTTTCCAGCGTGACAATTGGAAAGATATTATTCGAAGAAATTATTATAACGGAAATAATTTCCCCAAAAATTTCCCTGATATATTCTTGCTTGACTGTTTGAATTTTGACTTTTTTTCGTACTTCCCTGAAAACGTCAAGAAGGACGTGAATGGACAGAAATTTTACCAAACATTCTGCACATTACCTGAAATATTTTGTTGATAAGTTCAATATTATATTAACTGTGATTTCTTCCATTAACCTTTCCATCAGGTGAAAACGATAGGCTTAAGGCTCATATTTCATTATCGTCATAGAATTATTTGAATATCGCTTGTACAGTTTGTTAAACACATGACAAGCAATGTCTCTGGCAATTTTTGTGCTCACAAACAATTCAATAAATTCTGAATATTGTCCATAAGCGTAAGTTTAATTTAACACGATTACGCCGTTTTCCACTTCAGAAATCAGTATTCCGTCCCTGCTTACAGAGCTGCACTCTGCCGGGCAATCGCACCAACTAGCAAGAAAAGAAGGATACATTAGCCAAGTAGGAGCAGCTCGTCAAGTTATCTGCCTGCGGGGATGATAATGGAATTTTAGATATCAATGCGCGCTCTTACGGCTCCGGACCAACCACAGCATCTCTCTGCTCTCAGGACAACCTGTCAACTGGCCCCTGAGCTAGACTTAATTCTGACTAGCAGAGCATGCTAATTGATAGAACAATAGATTGACTTAAAAAGCGAGTTCGCATAATTCGTTTACTTTTCGAGAATTACTATTCACGATCAGTAATAAAGTAACAAATTACTGATAACTATTTCGTTCACAGATGGGGGGGGAGGGGGATATAACATTGCAGTAATGGAATGTACCAATATTGCCAACGCAACGTATTCAAAAACCAAAAGTCTCTCCCAGACTTGTAGCTTTAATTTCTTGCTTTGTGACTTGAACCCCAATATAATTCAAATAATGTAACTGTCGCAAATTTGAGAAGATACGGAACATTACCCAGCCCGCAATATTATACGTATTTGCTTATTTTTATACGTTATCATGGTGCCTGTTGGCATTGAATTTGTAGTCTTAGAAATTCAATGCTGTTGGTAACCTGTCCCAGTGCATTCCACACGTGGGCGTGTTTTCATGCAATGAACAGCTGATGATACCAGGCTATATCATTAAGCATGACCTTGTCCTTTTGCATCTTGTTTCAGTTAATAAGGACTTGAGGGCAGAATAATCACAACGATTAAAAAGAGTAATGAATAAAACAGGAAGGTAGTGACAAAACTGTTTGGAACAATGTGCATAATATCATTGATTTTTTGATAATATATAGCTTCCTATTACATTTCATATAAATATGCGTTTTCCTGGTGGAGCAAAACGTCGTAGGAACTGGGTAACTCCCGCACTAACTTTTGAACATTGTTCACTAGTAGCGCTGCAATCGACCGAGCCGTCAAAAAGGCCTATGGACGATAGGTCTCACCTGTCATTAATTAAGGAAGTGAGGTTATCTTAAGAATTCAAATGGGATAATGCACCAAATATGTTTGGTGGTGATCATTGGAATTTCGTGTTCCATTCAGTTATGTGGTAGCTATAAAGTAGACTGTAATACACTCAGGATGGGGCAATTTATATGTCCTGATCCGGACTACGACCACATAGACCCCAAAACACAACAAGTTTGGGGTTGCCAAAAAGACAACAAAGCTAAAGGTGAAGAAAATTTTTAATCTGTGTTACCACATCATTTTAGTAAATTTACCTTTAGTAGTGCCGATCTGTTTTAGGGTTATGTTCGGTTACATCTGTCCAGTTTTTAGGGTTTTAGCAAATACCTTAGACCTAGCCTACTGGCTACTATTATAAATACAGGAAGCTCCACCCACTTTCAATGTTATTGAACTGCGACAAGAATTTCAGAGTGCCATAGGCCTAGCGGCAAGGACTGACATTTCCTCGCTAAGCTCCGTCCACTTTTATTTTTGAGAAAAATTTAAACGAGTTTGAGAGTGCCCTAGCGGTGAGGACTGACTTTTGACAACAAATAATGACGCGCGAACTTCTAGCACGGTCAGTCCTGTCCGCTAGGGTCGCTAGTGTAATTGTGATGGCTGCTAAAATGCTAGCCTTCTGGTATCAATAGTAACGGGTATTTGGTTTTAGTGATGGTTGGGTTAAGTATATGGTTTGTGTCGAGTAGGCCTACTGTTCTTTTGTCGTAATAAGCTATAAAGTTACCTTACCTAACCATGAAACAGATCGGCACGGCTGACTATAAATTTATGAAAATGTTACTCAGCACATCCATGCTGATTTTCTTCAAATGTCTGTTTCCAGTTATTTGCCGAGCTGCTGACGGCATTATATGCCTCGATAGTGAGAACACAACATTCAAGAGAGACATTCCTTGCAAGTGGACGTAAGTGTTTTTTCCATCAATCCTCCCTGGTATCTTGCAGGATTGAGAAAACCCCAGGTTTTATTGAGAAAAAAGACGGTTAGTTCACGTTTAAATATAACTAAATTTGTGGTCGGTATTGCGCGTTTTTCTCAATTTTTTTAATATGTATATTTTGGCAATGTTTTTGTTTAGTTGTTAGATTTTCCTCACTGCAAGTAAGAAAAGTGGGGTATCTTATGTCTCGCATTTCTTCAAAAATGGAAATATTTGTAGGCCTAGGTACAAAATTATCAAATATTACCAATTAAACTACCGGTACCAGTGGTTATATTAGTGAAAATTTAGAACTGCGCATATTAAATCAATTCTATAAAGAGGTAGTCTCCGTGCGGATACTGGGAGGGGTGGGAGGGGGGGTGCGCATCACAGCCCCGCAGGGATTTTTTTGAAAAACTACACTTTTTTGAGTAGGTATCTTTGTTACGATATGGGAATATGTAGGCCTAGGCTATAGTGCATTATTTGCGCCAAGTATATGCGTATTTATCAATGGGAGAAGAATATTTAGGGAAGAATCATTCAAATTATTGAGCATGAACATGAAAGAATGTGTTTTGAAGAGTATCGATTTACTCATTGTTCAATTCTTCTTTGATAACATTCATTATTCAACAATATTCGTTATTTCACAACTGCGCAAATTGAAATTAAGAGCTGCATTTTTGAAGTTTAGAACTGCGCATATTAGGGTCAACTGCGCACTAATATAACCCCTGACCGGTACATAAGTTTTGGTACTTTCTGGTAGGGTACCGGTACTTACTTTTTGGTGACAAGATCGCTTCAAAGTCTTGAAACAACCAAGAGTTGACGGTTCTAAACGGTCTCACTAACTTATTCCTAGTCTAAATTGGGAAACAATAATTGCATTTCAAGATTTCGATGATATAAAAAACAAGCTTTCGGGTGAATATTACCAAATATCCACTTTTATCTGTGTTTTTGAATGGAAAACCATTTGGGTTTATTTGGGTCTGGCATAAAACTCAACACTGTCATCGTGCCTTAATTAGTCATAGGTTTAAATAACAAATTAAATGGTGCTTGTGTTCTGTACTGTAGAAATGGCTACTCGTTTGACACGGCTATGCTTCTTTCCGTCTTTCTGGGGATGTTCGGGGCGGATCGGTTCTACCTGGGCTACCCCGCCATCGGCCTGCTCAAGTTCTGCACGCTGGGCTTCATGTTCCTCGGCCAGCTCGTGGACATCGTGCTCATAGCGACGCAGGTTGTTGGACCAGCCGACGGTTCGAGTTACATCGTCCCGTATTACGGGGCTGGCATACAAGTGGTTAGAAGTGATAACTGGACTTACAGACTACCTCAGGATGATTGGTAGTAAACAATATGTTTATTATATATTATTATTTTTACGAAAATCTAGTAAGGTACTGAAACCTTGTATCCTAATTTGTAGTGTTTGTTTTAGTATGTATTATTTTGGATTATAGCTATATGTATACGCAACTCATGCAGACTGTCCAAAGCCATGAGGGTGAGTAGTTGGATCTTTCAGTGTTGCATGATGAATATATACTTCAAATTAATATATAGTGATGAGTGAATAATTTTTACGCGTGAAAAGATTATCAATTACCGTACATACTACATATATAATTGAATCTAGACTTTAGACAAGTAGTGCAACCTATGAGAGACTAGTGTAATTTGTATTTTGTAATTTTTGGTCTTTACTTTTTAATACATAGCTGGTTGCACAGCTCTGGAATGATGTTGCCTATCCATCGGTACGATAGCTGTAATCCAAAGTATTATTACAATTCTGTATGAAGTGTTCTAAATATACCATTCTAATGAAGAAATGTGCACATGTGTTTTTATTCTATGTGGTTTATCCATTTATAACATATTATTTTACCAATGGCCATTTTTACATTTTCACAATTTTAATATTGTGTTCATTTTATATTTTTTATATTATCCTCGACTGTTTAAATAATGAATTCGTAACATCGCCCTTGTGGTGTCCCATCCGTACGATCCTACTTTCTTCCATACGTTCAATTGAGGAACAATGACTTTGTATTAGGTTTTAATGCTAATAGAAAAAAAATCCTTAACAGTCTACACTCTAAATAATTTACTCTCAAGTACGTATTATTCTATTATAGTACCAATTTTTAATCCAAGTGAACAGAATAAAGGAATACCGGTAAATACATGAAGACAGAAATAAGTCAACTCTTTTATTCTGTAAAATTGAACAACTTGAACTAATGTGTAGCCTAATTTTAATCCCATGCACTCCCAGATATTTTTTAATAATTTATATTGGGCTTAAGATGCCCTGTTGTAATGATAGAAAGATCTGTTGGCATTGGTCAGACAATAGTAACGCAAACTATAATAATTAATGTACATCCATGACGTTCAATGAACAAAATGTTTCGAAAAAAATTATCAGTTTTAATTTTCAAGGGAATGGGGCTATTTGCCCTTGCTTGTGCACTATTCATTCAGGTTTGTGCTCTATCTGTCAATATTTCGCTTATTATTCTCCCCCCAATTTCCCCCTTCATGTAGATCATACTTAAATTGAGTATTGCATAGAATTGAGAGGGGGGGGGGGGGGGCGTTTCAATACGTGACATTTACAGGGGGGTTAGACATTCGTCAGGTCACGTTTTGTTGTAGATAAAAAGCTCGTTCCATCATTAATAAATTACCAATCAAAACACATTTTAAACTATCCCAAACGGTACACTATCGTTAATAAACACTATTCAATTTATATTGGGTGCTGGGTGTTGGGGGTGGGGGGGGATGGATTTTGACTTCATTTTAGGGGTTGCAAAATGTCACAGGTAGACCTAATAGACGTGACGTAATCCCAGTAGGATCCCTCATAATACAGTTCTGATTCCTCTGATGAATTAGTTATTTGGCAAGTAATGATTCAGTAAATCCCATCAATTAGGACCCACACTGATTTATTCACAATTGTGACCTAGAAGGTTTACTAATGCAACTAAACATATTTTGTCATGTGTCAGTATGTAGAAAAGTGAAGTTGTTCAGAATGAATTTCTATTTCGAAAGAGTTTATCATTGCAGGCGTAAGCAGTACATTAATAACTCGAACTGTTTGCTATGAGTGGTCGTGTGCTTGAAACTTGCAAGGTGGCGCGACACCATGGCCATGTACCCGTGCATCTGTACTTCCTCTATACGACCTCAATCAAGAAATATCGGACTTGGGTCATTGCATCTCCAGCTTATTGTCAGTCAAGATAGGTCTAGTAGTTTTAGATTTATTTAAATACTATATAGGCAAAAAACACAGCTTTTGTGAAAATCAGGAATAAAAATAACCGATGGGTTAATAACTCCTGAAATCCGGTGTACACTTGCCATGAAATCCCATTGAAATCCCTGAAATCACTTGAAATTCCCTTGCAATCCGTATGAAATCTCTTGAAATCAGGTGTACACCAAATTTGCGAGTTGTAAACCCCTCGAAAATAACTTAACCATAACGTGTCGTTGTTGTGTTCAATTTCAGTAAAATAGATGACAATGAAGATTTTTTCCCGAAGTTTTCCCGGAGAGGTATTCTGATGATTTCTAAATTTCCCTATGGTTTTTCTCAAAAGTGGTCAAACTGATTTTATCCAAAAAACAGTCACAGTTCGAAATCCAACAAACCATCCGACCTGCGCAGCTAATATTGAAAAAAAATCACACTTCTGTTCACATGGGCAGTCTTACGACAAGACCGCGCAAAGGACAGCGTTACACCTCATCGAATTAAGATTATTATCCAATTCCAAATAATAATTTAATGTATATTACAAAACATATTTACCATCAAGAAAATAATTATTATTTTGTGATATTGTATTAGACGGGATTGTATATAACAGTCGGATGAAACGCCTATTCGGGTATCTCCGTCTTCAGGAATTACATTACGAACTAAAACAAAAACAAGATAAGACAATAAGAAGAACGACGAAATTACGTGCACATTAAGTTGTTCAATTCTTTTATCACTAGTTTTCAGTATTATCTAGTTTCGTAGAAGAAAGTTAATTCTTTCTTTTATCGTGTATCTACGAGTCCGGAATAACCAACTACTATTTGGGACTCCGTCAATCTGAAAACCGTATCAAACGAAAGTGTGTTTCAATTGGGATAATTGGTAAGGTTTATAGGGCCATATACTGGCAGACGGCCATACGTTTTGTTTGTTATAGCGTCCAACCTACTGTGCCAGATCTGGACGAACACTATTCCATTATTAATTATTACACTAGCAATCAAATCATATTAATTCCAATAAGCTTTCCCTTGTTGAAATCATAAGCAAGAGAGAGAGAGAGAGAGAGAGAGAGAGAGAGAGAGAGCATGACCGATCATAGTCCATTGACCAATTATACGACCTAACACCCAAAACGAAGTGGAACTAATATAGATATGTCTTTATAATTACTATGCTCCCAAAATTATAAGTACTTTTAGGCTTACAAATTAATTAGTGGGTACAAATTTCTTCAATTCTCAAATTTCTTCAATTCGTGCTTTTTATGTGGGGAGTGAATTTTTCTTACAAAATTAGTGATTGTTAATGATCTGAAATGTTGAAAAGAAAATTGAGCCGTCTTGGTTTTTATTTGTTTTGTTTTTACAAACCTACTCACGGATTTCCCAAATTTCAAACATGACCGTCATTGCTGTCATATGACATCTCGACATTTATATTTATTCGAATGAAATATTATCATTAGGCCTATTATTATTTACTAAAGGCAAAGGCAGTATATGCGTAGTGAGATGAGTGAGATATTTTCATGAAGTCTACTCGAAAACTCTACACACCTTGACTTATATGAAATAGGCCTATACTCGAGAACCTTGGTGGAAACTGTCAAGTCTACAAAATAGTGAATCACCGTGAGCAAGATCTTGAATAACGAATAACAAAATAACCAATATTTCTAGATATTCGAAATAAATGTATCCATTGGATAATTATTTTCTTATAAGTGCTAATATAAGTCCGATCCCAATAGAAATGCTTCATGATTCATGAGATATTTGTACACTGAAAATTTGAATTTTTTGACGAGAATTTTTGAAATTAACTTTTTTCGTCTGGCCTAATTTCATATGGGTTTTCAAAATTTCGAGGCGGTTTATCTCAGAAGTGGTCGAACCGTTTCAGCCCCAAAACTACACAGTTCTTTGTTGGAAAACGTATCCAGAAAAAATCATTTTCATCAGGCAATCCGTGCGACCTGTTCAGTGCGTAAATAACAGTTAATAAGCTCAATAAGATATAGGATGGAAGTCTTTGCTATCGCTCATTCAATTTTTATTAATCGACAACTCCTTTTCTTGGAGAAATCATATTGATAAATTATCTTACGCTTTATGATTTACTTGATTGAATACATTCTCACTTTACACATTTACTCACAGTTTATTCAGCGCTGGTCGAATCTATAGCCTACGTTATTCTTTCTAACGATATCGGGGAGGGGGAGCTCACACTCTAGCATCAGTAAAATCGAATCATTACAGTATAGAACAATTATAAACAGTATTTCATCTGAAACCAATTAAACTAAAATGTATCAATGTACTGAAACTTTCTTTCAATTACCGTACATATTTATTCAATTATAAATTCGTTTTAAAATAAATTTTATATCGTCAATCTTCACATAATTCTTAACGAAACACAAGGCAAAAAATGTCCAAGAGAAATATAAAATTCCTACATTCAATGATAAAAATGGAAGGAGAAGACAAGAATTTTATACCAACCATTTTTTATGATCTACCTGCAGGCTTTAAAAAATGATAATATAGTGGAACAAGAGGTGAAGAAATGGTACATTGATATTATTGTATTATTATTGTTGCTTTGTTTATATCCACTTCGTATGGTTCTCAGTACCTACTTTTGATATATCCATATTGTAGGTGAAGCTGAGTAAAACAGAATGTACACTTGCGGTCACATGAAGTGGTCGATCAAGCCGCATTAAATGCAAACTGAAGAAAATATAAGCACTAAAACTAGAATACAGTGCACTAGCTGCTGAAACGTGCATATAGATTATATTCACATCGGGAGTCGTTTTAGCGGAATACCAGGTTTTTGGTGATGACTTTTGAACGGTGTGAGATATCGAAATTCTGAGAACGAGCTGAGACACAGATATTCTCAATACCTTCAAAATGGTGTAAGTACCAACTATTCATCTCTGATCGCCTGACAATTATGTGATGTGAGATAAATAGTTATTACTTACACCGTATTGAACGTATTGAAAATATCTGTGTTTTATCGTTTCCAGAATTTCGATTTCTCTTACCGTTCAAAAGTTATCACCAAAAACTGGGTTTCCGCTAAATCGACTCCCACTGACTCTTGAGCGTGTAGGCCTAGTATGAACTGTTGCTATTTGTTGTGAATTCGCTGGCTCAAACATGGCTTACATAATATCATCGATGAAAAAGAAGATGATGATTAAATTTTTTTTAAAAGATTATCATCACTTTTTGCCACCGTGAAACCCTCGATAGATTTTGCCAACACTTGGGAGTGGAAAATGTTTTGCGATGAACTAACAAAATTAAATTAACATTGCTATTATTAGTATTGTTATTGTTATTAATAATTATTATTAATTGTTTTATTCAGGTTTTTATACCAGCTCTATGATAACGATTCTCGGCTCTGTGAAAGAGTGTACAGTTATAGTTCTTGTATTTATTTCTCGGTTGAAAATAATCGATTACAATTTACAAACAAATATGTCTTCTTTCTCATCATTTTGATGAATTACATTGCAGATATATGAATGACATACGTATTTATCGGGTACATGGTTCTGTGAATTGTATCAATGTAAGGAAAGTTTGAGGAACCATCAGGAAATACTTGAGATGATCTAGTTTCAGTTTTGATTCAGTTATTAAAATTTGTTCCGGACAAAAAGTAACTAGACACGAACTCGATATCCGCGACAATTCGTCTCTTTTCTACCTTTTCTATACCATTACTGATTGACGTATTGATTTATTTGTTCTTGGAATCTATACTTACCTCTGATTTATAGAGTGAGTGAATAACGAAACGCAGTATAGGCTATACTTTCATCATTTGTATTTCTATTTAATCACGACTATCAGAAAAAATGAACCACAGAACCAAACCATAATAGACATTCTATTTTGTGTCATCATTTCTCGTTTAAGTCTTGAATTTAAATCTATTATGCAACTCGATTTAGCCTGTTTCCAATATCACATCATTCGAAAGTAAAATTTTACTTAGATGAGCGCTCCGGATTAGTGGTTAGCTGGCTAAATCGTCGTTCAGGAGACCAGGGTTTCGATTCTCGTCATGGTCGACTATCCTGACTGGGGTGTATCTGGGGTGCATGTTGATACTGGGATGGTTGCCATGACAACAGGCTACGACCGACTCCTTCCCACAATCGAGGAACACCTAATAATAAAAATAACCTCTCATCTCATCAGATCCATGACGATTTCATGAACGTATAGTTAGCCTGATGAGCCCGACGCCTCTTGGTGCTAATAACTCCCGACCTGCATAACTGAGGCGTCCCCAGTCTCCATAAGGCGGGCAAAAAGTTCCCGACAGCGGAGTTTTTACAGATGGAAATTATCATAAAACTATAACAGTACAAGATACAAAATTGCCGCCCTCGGTAGCTCGATCAGCTATAGGCCACCGCTTCAGAACTTGAAGTCACCGCTGAGCAGATGATGTGGGCCCTACTTTCTTTTCAATTATGTATTGTGTATGGTTCAAGTTTTTTGATCATTCATATCTGTGAAACGACCCTGGCGGGAATCACTTGCCTGTAGACTGGGGACACCTTTCCAAATGTGTACACAAAACACAAATTATTTCTACGTGCTAGTTTGAAATATGTAGGCCTATATACCTCCTCTATAATCTTATATATTAGGCCGGTCTAGTTTCGTATCGATCGCTGAATAGATTACGAATAATATGTAATAAAGTCTGCCATGTAAACAGAATACCAAAATCCTTGTCTTCTAACTGCATTCGAGCGGACAGCTCATCAAACCATGTGCTACGTCACCCAAACTGAAACACGGGACTCAAATCGTACCGTTATTTAACTATTCGTTCGTGGGTTCCAAACTTCTTCTCACATATTATGTTATATAGTGGGCGCAAATATCTATAATTTCATAAATACGTTTATTCGGTACTTTGGTCGTTCCACATGTACACTTGCGGTCACATAAAGTGGCCGATAAAACCACATAAAAATCCATTCTGAAGGAATTTACTGACAATAAACGGCCTGAAATTAGAACAAAATGTGCATACGCACTCCACGCATGGTCTATCAAAACATTATCAGTTAAAATGTGTGTAGATTTTATTTAAATTACAGAATTTCAATTTCGGACCAAACCATTTAATGTGTCCGTGTGTGTACATATAATGCGGTAGGCGTGTGTACATTCCTTTACACGCATGTTTGTCAGGTGACTTACATTGCCTGCCAAGCATCACGAGTTTGCAAGCATTGTCTTGGAAACTCAACAATAACCCTAGCGTGCCGTGAGTGCGAGCAGTAACACTGTCCCTAGCATTGCATTGCTGCGCGTATTTCCAGCAGCGCACGTGAATTCGCTTTCTCAACACCCTCTTTGTCATCTAGAGCACAACTAATACACTGGTACTTTAATTAATGAGCTGATATTGCTAATAAGCGGTTAATAACGTGGTCAATGAATACGTAAACAGAGATACCATTCGAACGAGGATCAAAAAGGAAATGAGCTGAGACAGGTGGATCAGTACCTTAAACGGCATTCAGGAGAACGGGGTTCGATGCCCGACATGGACGACCAACCTAACTGAGACGGGTGGACCAGTACCTGGATCATCTGGAGACCGGGGTTCAATTCCCGCCATGGACGACCAACCTAACTGAGACGGGTGGCCCAGTATCTGGGTTGACCAGTGATCGATTCCCGCCATGGTCGACCGTCCGGACAGATGCATCGTGATTTTCCACAGCCGTTATACTGAACACTCGGGTGGTTCCTTAATATCAGATCACGACCGGTTCCTTCCCAGTAGACCAAAGCGAACTATTGTACTCATTGCAACAGATTCGAAGACGCTATTCGTCGGAACTGAAATAGGTTTTAGATTAGTTTTGATTTAGATTAAATTAGTTTTGGATGTCTGTTTTGTTAGGTTAGTAGGTTTAGATTAGTTTGGGTTAGGTCAAATTAGATCAGTTAGTTAGATGGTAAGATCGCCTTTGTAGTCTACGTTCAAACGATTCTAAACTTTTATTATTTGCCTTTATTGGGAAGCAATAGCTTCATGTCAAGTTTTCGATGTTGATAAAAAAAAAAGTTAGTTGAGGTTATTTATGTTAGTTTAGGCTGCGCGCAATAACCCCAACGTCCGCATGTGGTGAAATGGACCGATTGTCCGATGAATAGCGGCTGCCTAACAGATTCACAACACAGTGAAGGAGGAAGTGACGATCGAGAGAGAACCGGAAGGGAAGCGCCTGATTCTCGGGATGTCGATCTTTACGCGCTGCCAGCTGCGGTCCACAGTCACCTGCATTCAAGCGGTAAACGCTTCTATTAAATCATATCATAATAAAGCGAAATGAAATGAAATGTTATGAAACTGGAACAGATTCAAGTGTGTATTGTCTTAATTCAGAGCTGTGACTGCGGTTAACTGGTTGTTGTTAGCAACGAAATGTAATGCAGATTTGTTTTTGTGAATCTAATCATGGAATTGTGGTAACCGGAAGGCTCAGATAGGATATAATTGTTGGTAAATCATCAACTTACCACAGGTCTATAATATCAGTCATTCATTTGATTTGTTTTCAGTTATGTCAAATCTTTTATAATTTGAGTGGCACTAAAAGTTATCAACAGTAGGCCTATATGCTGTTTTATTGTAATATTGTTTCATCTACCCATATATAATATATATATATATATATATATATATAATTATCTAACCCTGTTTCCGAATGTAACATTGGGTCAGGGGGTCTATATATTATAAATATAGGCATATATATATATATATATATATATATATATATATATAAGTACATGGCTTTCTGTTGAAACGTACAGCACGTGATGTTGATAGGACGGGTATTTTTCAGTGATAATAATACCCGTCATATATATATATATATATATATATATATATATATATATATATATATATATATATATATATATATATATATATATTTTTTTTTTCGATTCGATTTAGGATCTTCACGAGACCAGAACGCAACCAGAAGATGGCGACTAGTTTTTCGCCGAAACGTCGAGTATCATGGTTCTTTTCAGAACCACACACACTCCTCAAAGAAGGGCAAATTTCCTCCTAACTAGACTTATCATCAACCACCGGCCCTCAAAACTTCAGACATCACATATATATTACATAAAATATATTAAACACTAGGGAAACTTACAGATTTAATGACAGTCAAAAGAACGATAAGACAAGTCAGTTGTCTAGAAATTAAACACTATAATAAAATTTTACCAAAAGATAAATTTCCAATGCATTCTCGAAATCGTTTCTTTCAATTGTTTTTTTTTGATGAGATGGTAAAAGTGGTTTAAAAATAATAAGTCGCCTGCCGGACTGCGTCACTCCGATGGACGTCGACCCTAATCAACAGAACACGTGGGCGCTGTTGGCTGCCCATCGGGTGTCGTGTTGCTGGTGACTGTTTACACTGAAGAGTTCAGTGTTCTGCTTCGTAAAAAATGCATATCATCAATATGTAAATGCATGGGAGAGTGAGTATTTAGAGCACCTTGACGGTATTTCTGCAGGAGTCTCCAGTGCGTAATCCTAATATGGACCTGATATCGCGCTTCTGAGCTCGGAAGACCTTCTCGCTTGATCCTGTCGACCCCCAGAACATGATCCTATACCTTAGGATGGACTGCACACTGGCGAAGTAGAATGTCCTTATTGTATGAAGCTAGGGTCTCCGAGTGGCAAAATTGAGCTTGGCTAGTTTGATTGTCAGTTTTGATCAATGTGGTTTGACCAAGATAACTGGGATGGTCAAGTGTGAGGCCTAGAAACTTAGTAATAGTAACGGTGTGAGGGAAGGATTGCATTTCCACCTTCTTTCCACGTGGTATAAATACGATTACTTCCGTCTTATCTTAGTTAAGCTTGAAACCAGTTTTTCAAGTCAGATAGTTCAAATAGTTCACAATCGAGTTCGATCTAGAGTCCAGCGCTATGATCCAAAAAAAGATATTGATGAAATGAATAAGCTAATTATTATATCAAAATAGGGAAGAAAAATGAAAAATCATAAACATCACATGATAAAAATGACCATACTAACAAAGACATGTAACAGAATAATAACAAAAACAATAACAATAACAGAGATGAGTTGGGAGAAAATGAGTGAAAACAAACAATGATAATAAAAATAAGTGAAGACATGATAAAATGAATAAATACAATAACAAGTTTAACGTTCTTTGACTGATCTTAATTGCCTTCTACTCTGAGCTGTGGTCAGAACCTTCTTTCTTCTTACCTTCTTTCTTCGTTTATCTTCTGTGGGTGGATTCGTTCTACAGTATTAGGTACACATTTCCAACACGACTTTCCACGCAGGAGTAAGTTTTCGGCATTTCGTCTTTGGTCTTTGGCAAATCATGAATAGAGCATTAAACTTGCTTTTTTCACTAATATCATCACAAGAAACACAAACATCTGTGGCCACGAGACAAGTTTCTGTAACTTTATAGGAGTAATTAAATTGATTACATTTTCAATCAAATTGTAATTAAAGGTGTGAATACCCCAAGAAATGTTCAAATTGAACTCTGTACTATGGGAAATCCAAAGCATTCTTGCCACAAACTTGGCTTCTGTTGGTTTCAGATTAGTTGAATTAGATGAATCAATCAAATTCTCTTTGGAACTATAAGTAAGGCCTACCGCAGAATATGAGCACGATAGGTATCAAAATATAAGAGTTGATGTTTTGCAGAAGCCATGAACTAAATTATTTTAACTTTAGATAAATTTGGTTATCAATCGAATTTTCATTGAAACTAGCTGAAACACTCAGAATGTAAATGATCAAGGTGTAGGTATCAAACAAAAACTTGTATTTTGAACCAATATTCAAAAAGTTTATGTCATAAATATATTTTTGGGAACTTTGAAATAATTAAAATAAATTGAAAGAATTGAAATAATTGGTTTTATCAGTCAAATTATAATTTCGACTTTACGAGTGTGAATACTACAGAAATTTTGGTTCCAGAGGACTACGCGATTGTCCTTTATACGCAATGTGCCTACTATACCCAGAACGAATATGCACGGTAATCTGCCATATTATATTTTTCACTGCCTACTATATCTACTAGGAAAACGCCTTATATGCGTTGTGAGATGAGCTTAGAAGTATGGAAATGTAGAATTAGGAACATTTGGTCAGCTCAATGTACATATACAGGCCATGGATCACTTCAAAGGTTTACCCGCGGCTGCCTGTTGGTATATGGACCTTGGTTTCCAAACAATTATACCAGTGCCTTCTTCATATCCATCACAGATTTTAAACGTTTTAATTTATTGGTGACACTTGTTGATTGTATAATTGTTATAATTATACTGGTATAATTGTTTGGAAACCAAGGTTTATATACCAACAAACAGCCGCGGTTCTTAAACCTTTGAAGTGATCCATGGCCTGTATATGTACATTGAGCTGACAAAATGCTCTTAATTCTACATTTCCATACTTCTAAGCTCATCTCACAACGCATATAAGGCGTTTTCCTAGTAGTTTCTTAATTGCTTTCTTAATTGCTTTCATTGATGTGTAAAAAGGTACATTGAAAATGAGTTTTCTTCGTTCCGATCCGATTGTCTCACAAATCGCTTAAAATATGTATGATAGATCTTTCCACATTCTGTATAAATTTGAGAGCTTTTGGAAAATTTTGGTTTTCCAAGTATTTCTCCCCGGCCTATTCTTATGGGGAATTTCCATACTTTCCAATTTTTTTCCGGAAAAACCGTCCGACCGATTTTTCTGAAAAACAATCCCAACCTATTCTGGTATAACACCAATTTGTAAAAAAAGGTTCGAGTTGATTGAAACTTTTTCCTGACCTGTATGCCGCGTACAAAATTACACACAAAAAAAAAAAAAAAAAAAACATAAAAACCAAGCCCAAAATTTTTCGGTATATGGAATGAAAATCTTCGCTACGCTCATCTAATAATACGTACTTTAAATACCGTCTTATATCAAATATACTAGCAACTGATGTGTTCTATGTATAAGCTTTCTATTCATTTTTTTTTCACCAACGTGTTTTTCATTTATATTTATAGACCCTTAGTTGTTGAAGTATGTCTTGTAAAGAGACTATTACCTAATAGAATTATCATGCAAATTAATGAACAAACAGTTTACTTCTTCGCCGCAGATGAAAGTCTTACAGTTCCCGAAAAGTCCAGAATACATTTTATAAATATATGAACCGTTTTCGTGATACATTCAATACAATAGAATGGAACCAATATTTTTCGGAAATCGAAACTTCATGACCAGAATTTGTATTTTTGTAACTCTGGGATGAATTGAAGAAATTAGATTAATTGAAATCAAATTTTGGGGATATTAAAAAAACTCTAAGGTAGTCATGATAGGTATCGAATGAAAGCAAACAAAGTTTCTCAAGGCACAAGCATTTATTTGATATCAACCAATTGATCATTTTCAGAGATTTTCCACTTTCAATGAGAATTTGAATGATATAACAAATTCATTTGATTACTCGGAAAGTTACAGAAGTTCGGTTTGTGGCTCAACAGTTTCGGATTCTGAAAAATATCAGTTCCCATTTGATGGCCATTCTGTCCGTTCTCTAAGATATTTGATTACAAAGGGTTATACAATTCTAATAATTAATCTAATTTTCAATAATTAATAATTAATCTCTGAAAGGTACGACCTGAGCTTGTGACTACAAAAGTTTTGAATTTCTAATAATACAAGTTATAATTTGATACTCATTCCCACTAAAAAATCTACTTATCCAATGTATTTACATTTTCAGTTACAATTTCAATAAAAATGTGATTATCTGATTACTCCGAAAGTTACAGCTGAGCTTGTGACATACATTTTTTTATTTCTTTGGGTCATATTAGTAGACTAAGCAAGTTTCATGCTTTACTCAGAGTTCGCACAAAAATGTAAGATATTGTATTTTGCTGGTTCCATTACTGTAAATAAATAACATTTTTTTAAACTCAGGGTACAAGTAAGATGAGGCCTATACATATAAAGTTACGTGTAAAGTTAACCATTGTCCTCAGTCAATACTATGCGCTTAGATGCTATTTTTATAAACAGGTATAGCTAGTCAATAATTGATATTTAAAATTCACAAGAAAATATAAATTTTCACATCGAAGTTTTGACATACAATAAGAGTGAATTAATAAGACCGTTTAGAAGCGGCACTTCTTGGTTGTTTCAAAACTTATGCAAATATGAATACTGTAAGAATACACGTTTACAATAATTAACGGTGAAGTTTGACAATTCATTGGTTCAACTATTCATCACAAATATACGAGTATACCTATACAGCTGAGCAGCTCTAGTATCACGGTCGAAAAAATCAACATTAAATATTCACGAGTCCAATGAAGTTAAAATTTCACGCTTAGTTAGAAAATATTAAACGAGTTCAAAAACGATGTCAGATGTTTTCTCTAAATATAAATAATATACACCATTCGTTTTTCAAGTTCAACAGCTTCCATCCAGGACATCTCCGATGACATTGGCATTCTCTCTAACCCCACACATATGCATACAACATGCACGGTGCAGCAGAAAGTTATTTCACTTCTTGGAGAATGTGAAGAAGCTACACAAAAGCAAAACAAAACCAATATCCCCCGACTTGAGGCGAAAGTAAGTTAACGCGTGTTTAATTAGATTGTGTTATCGAAGGTGATATACCACGTGACTGAATGTGCTCCCTAAAGACGACTCCTCCAAGCTTGATGGTAGTAGTATAGTTCGAGCGATTACCCGAAGAAGTCGACAAGCGTGTGTTCTGTTGTGTGCATAGATAAGTTACAACAAGTGGAACATCGAGTTCCAGTTGGTCAAAGGCTACTTTCTTCAGCGTCTTCATTAGTCTTTCGTTGAGTAGTCACCTAGGACAGTAGTGTTTTACCGCAGAACGGCGCTCGAGCGAAGAGGTCGACGCGCGAACACCAGGCGAACCACTCGAGATCAGTTGCACTGCCAAAATAAGGACCCCCAAAGGTTGTTTGCTGGTCTCATTGTTGCTTAAAAACGGTGAGTGATGATAATTATAGTGTATGCATTTGTGGTTTAATCTTATTTCAATAATTATTACTGAGCTATCTGATTTGATGTGTATTTATATGTATATGGAAATGGTTATTCAAAAATTTTACGTATAAGTGGTTAATATAAATTATCTTAGAAATTGTTATTTTTAACAGTGGACATAGGCCTATGTATATCTGTTGATCAGTTTAAATCCAGCTAAATGATAGAATATTGTAATAAAATATCGAAATACACACATGATTCAGGAGTAAAATCAAATATGCGCCAAAAAAAAAAAAAAAAAAACTTCTAGCATCTGCAGTTCTATGTTTTAATCGACTCCATGAAGCAATATCAGCAGCTCAATCAGCAGCTCAGTAAAATGAATTATTTTATGAATGGAAAAGACTGTAGCACTTGGGCTAAGGGTGAAAATTAAATGTGGGTGTAGGCCAATATTCTAATCTTTTTTTAAACGTTATTAAATATCCAAGATACTTTATATTTATATATATATTTATATATAATATTATATATATATATATATATATATATATATATATATATATATATATATATATATATATATATATATATATATATATATATATATATATATATATATATATATATATATATATATATAAGTCATATCATACAGGGCTAGTGAACTGCACTATGTGTTCTCGTGAGGTGTAAACAATTGAGTGCCTGGAGCGCATCCCTTAGAGGGGGGTGATGTACCATTTAATGAGAAATAGAGTTATCAGTAGAAACAGGGTGCTTGCTTATAGCCTCGTCTCAATCGTGGCCCGACATCAAGGGCTGGAATTATCACCAATCATAATGCCAATCGATAGAGAGGATGACGATCGATCCCTCAAGAAAGCATCCAGTTCAAGAATCAGCTCAAAAAATAAACACGTTCACGAAAATGTATCCAATTCAGAATATTCATACATGGATATATTCAATGTTTACTCACAAATGAAAAAACCTTTACTCTTTAATATTTGTTTTTGATTCCTTTTGAACAATTTCCAGAATAATATTAATATTCTTATTTCAAACTTCAACTTCATAATAATTCATCATACGATACAGACATCTACTCATTTTATAATAACAAAGGTGGAAAGATCACTTTTATGTAACAGTAACACTCTATAATTTTGCGGTCGATTTTCTCTCACCGAGTATACCGTTACATACAGATAATGTGAATGTTCATCATGGATCGACAGTATTCTACAAAAATACTTTTCTAAATGGTGTAAAGCAGTTACAGACGAAAAGTCACTGCGATCGTCCATGTTACACTAACATTGAAAATGTTACTCTGTATAGGTATAGGCCCCCGTTAATTCCCCAATGTTGGTAATATGTCAAATCGAACAAGAATCACGCTCACGCATTGACCTACGCATGTTTTAATCAGGCATACAATTCTGCAGAACCAAATGTGAGGTTAGGTCGTTGTGCTAAATCTTTCGATTGCCTGTAATAGGCAATTAACACATCAAATCCAAGCAACATAATGAGTCATTAGTATATTGTCACACGAAAAGTCCACAGCGCTTGCTTCTGTGACGGTGATGGATTGAGATCTACTGAAGAACAAAACGATATGATGACCTGAGAAAGGTCATCCATTCAATACCAAAAAAAAAAAATCTTCGATGTAGGCTTTTATATAAAGGAATCACATAGACCAAGATGGTCCAAGAAGACTTGGATTTAATAACACACATCAAGTCCGGGTCAAAAGGTCAATTATTTATTGAGTTTGTCCGTAGTTTTGACCATACTTCGGCATGAATGAATGACCCTGACCTCGCGTGATGGAAAGCCTCGGCGCATCTGTTGCATGAAAGTGCATCACAAGGTGCATCACAAGATGCACGTGGGCAGTTAGGTTTTGTCGGTCAAGCGATTTATTGGTGATTGTTGTTTGTATAAGGTATTACTATTGGCCGTTCAAGGAGCTAAAGTCTCACGATCGTGCGACGATCACAAGCGAGTATATTTATTATCGCATCTCTAACAATAATGTCTTCTTCATGGAAGACATCATAAAAAGTACAAAATTTGTTTCGTTTAAAAAAAACAGATGGTGAAAATTACGTTTTATAATTTATGTTTCTATAAAACCAAAAAAAATGCAGTTTTATGTAGGCTAAATTGTGGGTAACGGCGTATTGCGCTATATTTCTACGGTTGATTTATAAACAGTATGGAACGAAAAGACTGCGGTGTATACAACTCGAAAAAACCAACAGATTTGTTTCTCTAAATTTGTGCATGGCCAATCACGTGTCCTTATTTAGATTGAAGTCAAGTTCCATTATAAATTGATCCAATTTGATAAGGTATTTTCATCTCCTCGTGATTTCATTGTTTCACATTGTTAGCAGTAATTGCGATTTGCATGCGTATCTTGGCATGTAAAGCAGAGAGCGTGTCACACTTTATTGTTTGTTGATGTTATCGTTTAGGAGAAGCGTGACATTGTCGAGATATGAAATCGTTAAGAGGGCAAAGGAGTCGATTTAGTGGAATATCAGATTTTTGATGATAACTTTCGAACGTCATAACTCATAAGATATCTAAATGCTACTACAAGGGAAATTTATAATACCTTCACGACGGTAAAAATCTAAAAACTATCATATTGTCGAAAGTTTGCATTTAAGAACATATTTTTCGCTGTATACGTTCGACTAGTATCATGTGATATAAGCTCAATCAGTTTTTACCATCGTGAATATATTAAGAATATCTGTTTCCCCCGTATTACAATTTTGATATCTTATACCGTCTAGAAGTTACACAAAAAACTGATAATTCGTTAAATCGACTCCCATGGGATCTTAAGGAAGAGTGTGACATTGTAAATATAACGATGTTCAAGAGGTGAGCTTGATCCGCCGTGTCGTCGAGTAGATCCATGTCGTATAGCGTTACGGACAGTTGAGCGACAAGCTCTGGTTCAGGTTAGCACGCGCGCTCTCAACGCTCGTCTGTACGATCTGTACGCTCTGAGCGATCTGAGCGATCTGAGCTGTCTGAGCAGCCACAGAACAACCAACCAGCGATCTCTCACTCGGATAGTTAATGACACTTGGATAGAATCATCGAAACATAAAAGGAGAAAGAATCAAAATGTCAACATTTTATAAGTTTATAGGTTTAAAGTCTTACAATATAAGGCTTTCAAATACACCATGGGAGGATTTGGGGTTAGTTTTATTGAGATATCAGACGTCAAATGAAGCAACTTCAAGCAAGTCAAGCAGCATACCTTCAAATTGATCTTCTAATAGTCCCAGTCTATAATAATCATTGCACCGGGTATTTGATACAAACTATCACGTTAAGTCAAATTTATTATTATTCGTATTTAAATATTGCTGGCACATTCTAAAATCGAATGTTATTTAGTAGGCCTAATTAACAGTTTATGTGCCGATGTCATGTTAGCTAATGTGTTCTCAACTAAACCAGAGCATGTGGATTTGATTACAGCTTTCAAGCTTTGCGGAGTGCATGTTGCGTACATTGGATTTAAAAACCGACCAAACTATCTCTTAATTAAAATTGAGATTTAACCAATTATATTAGTGCATGGAGCATGTTCAGCTCTTGAATACAAATAAGCTAATTACATACATTTTAGATGATATTCAATGGAACTATGTAATTTCTTATATTTAGGAAGCAATTAAAATGTCCATGTTTTCTTTACGCTTATTATTTCCAATCCAATTTCAACCTAATTCATTGCATTCATAAAGTATATGTCTGTTAGTATTTCTTTGAAATTTGAATTAAACCTTTCATTTTCAAAATATATTGGCTACAATAAAACTCAGCGGTAAAGTAGGCTACTAAAAAAGAAGTATCAGGGCTCTCGATATTTCGTTCAATCCAATTGGGATAGATAGGGAAGGAGGAGGGGGAAGAGAGCACAAAGCCTCGCGTGTAATTCATCGAAATAGCACGTTTTTGGATTATATTTTTCCGTTTTAGAAATGTACTCGCATTGCAGTAACTTGTCATGCCTTTGACACTAACAACTGGATGTCCAGGATATTGGCATGTATAGCACTGATTTTGAGCCTACAACAAGTGTATAAATGATATTCCACTTTAGTGCTAAATTAAATTTAGTTAATGTATTCGACCATCTTATGTTCAACACTTGTTGATTCTTGCCAGGGCGCCGCCCCGGCTGCTTAAATACTATGTACTGGGGAGCCACCCTACTGTGCCCTGGCCCCTGGTAAAACTTCACTCTGCCCCAACTGAACAATATAGTTGTAACTTATTCACAGAGGAAATATATGAACCCCTAATGATATTCACATTGCCAGACAAGAAGATCCTCAGTGTCTTTTCGACCCAACGTAAATAAAAAACTTCTCAACCCCGTAACCAAGACGATAGATCTACTTCAAGACATGTCACGCAATGTCAAAATAAAACTGATCCTCCTCCACTTTCTACCTCTCATCTGCATGACAAGCATGCTGGATTGTGGATTGTAAATATCTATCGGCCACCCCGTAGCCCACGCATGCAGTGGTCGGCTATGTCAGCAATATATATATATATATATATATATATATATATATATATATATATATATATATATATATATATATATATATATATATATATATATATATATATATATATATATATATATATATATGAATTATACTCAGGATTGAATAAAAATATATATTCGGCATTTTTGTATTCCCAAACTGTAATTACCAAAACGATGCCGGGTGATCAAGTCAAATATCATAAGCTTATCGCAGCTGTGTGCTGGTGGTCAATGTCACGGCCACTTGCTTGTAGTTCATCAGCCTCGATAACGTACGACACCCGCACTTTCTCACGCCGTGTTTCTAATTGCACGTCGCCTCGTAACACGGCTAGCTCTGCTGCCAATGATGTCACTTTCTCTCCCCGGCAGCACTGCATGCATGTGTTGTGTGGACAATACTTGCTTTAAGCGCGTGGACAATACTTGATGAGCGTATGGACAAGACTAGGCGTGACTGTATCATTCCGAGTATACGGGGAAAATCGAACTACTGTTGATGGCCTTTCACGTTTGCTGACGAGTAGAATAGTTAATGTGGTAATTAAGGTCCGACTAAATTCGACAGTAAAAGTTGCACGTTCGCTGTTGGCGCTGGAATGATCAACTTATGAAATGGGGGATGAGTCAACTGCATTGAAACTTGCCTATTCTGTTAATATACCAACTGTACTGAAAACTGACAAACTGTATCAGAAAGTGATCAACTCTAAAATCCGACCAACGGTATACTGAAAACCAACTGGCTTAGAAACAACTGTTCTACCATATATTTCTTGAACAACCTGTGTACAGAACAGATGCTGAAGTGGAGGTCCCCAAATTGTTATTTCCCATTATATGTTTCATAATTTTTTTTAGTGATGTCATAGGTTAGATGGGTGAGGTTTGTGTTACAAGAAATTTGTGAAGGGGAGAAGCCAAACCTCCTACTTTATATTCTGACAGGTTGCTCAAAAGTAGAATTTTGGGTCAGTTGGTTTTTATTGCAGTTGGTACTGGGTCTCTACGAAACGTTAAGGAAAGAAACCTATTTGGTATATATTGGGGTAATAACATCGCCCTTGTAAGATTGCCCTTGTAGCCAGAAGGGCGATCTTGTCACCTCCAATATCGTTCAGACAATCCTAGCTTGTCTTTTGTCTTCGCTTAAGCCTTGATTAGAAAACAATGACATTAAGTTGAGTTTTCGATGATAATAGAATGAAGAAAAGAAAAGAGCGCAAATTGAAACAATGACGTTCATTTCAAATTAGAATTTTCAAATGCTTTTCAATTCTGTCACTTTAATTGGCGAAAAGTTATTTATCATTCAAGGTTTTTTAATAGAATCCGATTGGCAGTGATGTTTGTTTTGTTAATTTTTCCTCGAAACTACCACATGACTTTCTTATCTCGATTATAAAATACCTACTTAGAGTCCGGTTTTACGAATAATAAATTAGTTGATTAGTCGTTCGGGATCGGATTAACTTGTTTTCACTCTTGAATACCAAATGCTATTTTTGTACTTCAATTCATCATTGGCCTAATCAACACATTTCGCCCATATTAGTAAAACCGGGCCTAATTAAAGTACTAATAATTCCCATGATACTAACATTCCAGATGAAAAATGTCTTTAAAAGTATTAAAATGTCAGGAAGGGGGAGGAAGTGTGGATCAAATAACCACACACAAGCGTGAGATGGATGAATACATCCTATTCCTAATAATGGTTAGAAAACTTGACTGTTCAAAAACAGGTTCACAAACTACAAATGAATTAATTCTTAATTTAATTTGAATTTCTTCATATTATATACGTAATTTAACGAGTGTTGTTCACGACATTGCGGCTGCTATAAGCACTGAGGGTACTTGAAACCTTTTACTATTTGCGGCTGATAGAAATGAAGATTTGCATAGCCTTCAATCAAAATAATCGAAAATATAATAATGCCATCATTCAATCGTAACCGTTTTTATGACTTTCTATTTCTATTTTTTTTTTTTTTTTGTAAAATAACACTATTCTATAGTAAAAATCAATCTTCTTAAACGACACAAAAAATGTTCTCTAGAGATTTGAGAGATGATCTGATTCTGTTCTGAAGTTAAACTGTTTGTGTTTCAGCATGAAAAGCCATTGTTGCTGATCGGCCATGGGCCAACCAATAGGCTGCTCGCTTTTAGTCTCAATCCTAATCGGTAAGTATTTGACGTACTAGGCAATCGCAGCACATGCGTTGTAAGATGAGCGAGGTATACCTATATATGAAGTATAATCGAAAACTCTACACACCTTTGACTCATATGGATTATACTTCATTCGGTAACTATCGAATCTAGGAAGCCGTGAATCTCGGCAACATGGTTCTGGTAATTTCCATCTATTTGATGAATAAAAAACGCATATTATTTTTTTTTCAAACTGGCTGGTCCGAATTGCATATACAAATCTGTGATAATGTGAATCATGAATGTGTACATATTCAGTAAAAATTTGTATGTTTTTAGAAATTTTATTTTTCAAATTTTCCCGCTCATGAGGTTTTTAGAAACTTTGAGTGTTTTTCAAAAATAACCTAATCGAGTTGACCCAATTATACCATTATCTAGTTCTAGATCTCTGTTATACTTAATTGTTGTTCCAAACTCTAATGGTCCATGAAAGAATTCGTCCGTGCTGCAATGCACGCACCAGAGCCGATCACACCGTCATCTGGTTTACCCAGATCCTTACTGTAATGTGCACTTTTTAAACTCTTTTCTTGTTCTTCGCCCTCATTGACTTTCTCACGACCCAAGAGTGACTATTTGCTGCGGTCAACTCTTCGTTTTCGTTCTCGTTCCTCTCTCGTTCCGAGTCAATACCAAGAGGGTCCACTGAGCAGATTATGAGTGCATGGGCGTTGATTTAGCGAGATATCGGTTTTGTGATGATTAGTTTTGAACGGTGTGAGATATCAAAATTCTAATTAGTGGAAAACACGGAAAGGTTTAATGCCTTCAAGAGAATATAAGTATAAAATAGTTGACTAATATGGCATAATTTTGACAGGTATAAAGCTAAAACTAACATTTTTTAGCTGCATACCTATGAAAATGTTGGAATCTAAGATTGATAATTTTATTATACCACAGTATGAAGGTATTAAAAATATATGTTTTTCCTGTTATTAGAATTTTGATATCTCATACCGTCCAGAAGCCATCACCAAATAACTGATATTTCGCTAAATTGACTCCCATGTCCTCTTAAGACAGAGAAATATTCACTGATCGAAGCTTGACCTTATTTCTTTACTAAAACTCATGGTTTAAACAGAGTTAATTCAATTCGAAATGAAGAGCTCCACATATACTTATTCGGAGGTTTTTAAATAAATAATGTAAATTAAAGAATGACTAGCAATTATTGTAATAAGTGCCAAATCATAGAAGCGTATTAAATATACAAAAGTAAATGGCTTGGACGGTGCAGTTAATTGTTTTCTCGGCCAAAGTTTTCTTCGTTCTAATTCCACTTAGATGATTTCTCAATTAAAACGATGAATTGAAATAATTTTTACAATGATTAAAAGTAAATAAACTTTCCCGACTCATGCACTGTCGAGTTATAAAAAAATTAGAGGATAAAAGAAGGTCGTCTGCCAGATGAAAAATTGTGAAACTTTGATAATGCAAAGAAACTCATTGTAACTTCAACCATCGCTTTTGAAACATGTACTTATGTATCCAAGCTCAAATCTCGCCTTGAAAATTCACTGACATGTTCTGTTATCATACTACGGAATACACTACGCATTCATCCTATAGGCTTCTAGTAGAAACTATATGTTTTATAACCTTTTCATGCATAAAAACAGAAAAGGAAATATACGATTGCGTGTAAGTTTTTCGCGAAACATTTCTTCTCTCTACATTGAAGTCTTCTTTGTATAACATATCTCGTACAAATCGGAGAACACTTATTTCATTTCATTTCATTTCATTTATTTTCATCCAAAAGATTTTGTAAAATTTGTTCAAAAAAAAACATATTAAAATACAATATATATGGATAGTCAAGTACTGTTAAAGGTATATCAGTTAATAAATATGAAATTAATTGAGAATCATTAAAAGTTCAGATGAATAAATACGTACATACATTTTCACATACGGTAGTCAAATTAAAAACAAAAAAATACAAAAAAAAAGAAAAAAACATAAAACACAAACATATACTTTACATTGAACAAACCAAAAAAACAAAACAGCTATAGGTTATCAACACGAACATTTATGTTTACACGCATTTCGATCAAGAAAACGTCGAGGGTTACAATAATCTGATTCACCAAATAATTTGATGTACAATCACCATGTAAACCCAACTGAAAGATCAACAATCCACCCTCATGTTTCTTAGCTCGATCTGGAGAGAATCTGCTTCAGGAATTAGCACGAGTTGTGGATGCGTATATCTACAATCCAGTGTTCATGTCAGCCTTGCGTGTTTTACAGGTTTCTCTCTTCTCGGTCCAGGAAGCTGTACGAGAGAGGAGAAGCAATCAACACAGGCACACGATAATGATAACATCACGCCTGTGAGTATTAGTAATCATCTCATTCTCCATATAACCATCTCTACAACGCTTACCTACTTAAATTAACCTGAAATCCAATTCTGATTTATTCATCTCATTCATCATCACTTCTACCATGACTATTCATTTTTTTTATTTATTACCATAATTTTGTTACTCATTTTTACTTTCAGCAATTATTATAATTCCGGACCTTCATGGTCACTCATCGTCGAGATACTGTTTTTCTATGAGCACTCAAAATGAAATTCCAGTTTACATTTTATTTCGTAAAAAGATTACAATATGGAAATTGAGGAGATATTGTTTTAAATTTCAGTTCATTCTCTGAAACCTATATAGGCCTATACTCTTGGCTGTTGAAAAAACAATAATTGTGAGAGCCGGTTGTACCAATTGATATTTCAAAATCAATTAATCAATGATTAGTCAAGGTACGAAAATAACATTGATAACCACGGGTGATAACAGGTTAAATTCACGATTTATTACTTGGGCCCAGTTCTACGAACTGATATCTGATTGTTTTATCACCCATGTCACGGATGTTATTTTCGTACCTTAACCTGAAATAGAGACAGAACATCAACTAATAATGTGAAAAAAACATATAGCTATATGTTGGTAATTGTTTACATTTTGTGAAGAATGTGTTCTTCTTTCAATATGGATCGAAGTAGATGTTAAATAATAATGTTTTATTATCATTTGTATTTAACGTCAATGCCTCCAGCGGGATGCTGGGGGCACCCGTTCCAGATTTACAATTAGTTCTGCTTCAGGCTAGGTTACAAATATATTTCAAGAATAAAAAACATGATACATGGGATGTATAATTATACCATTCAGGGTAGAGTTGAAACATGGAAATTAAAAGGAAACAAAAAAAAATCACCGCAAGAATCTATGCTTGACTAATGAGTGTTTGTCAAGTCAAATGAGGGTCAATTTAATTAGGTTGTCTCACATTAAATCATATGATTTCAGTCCCCGTTAGTTGGAAGCACTGACGGATGGCGGCCTGTGGTACCATCCGGTGACACCGTGACGATCTCTGCTCGTTCACACAACTCTCACAGCCACCGACATGCCAACGAGCCAATCAACAGGCACCCCGTTCACAGCAAGCTCCAGCACGAGCCAATCAACAGGCACCCCGTTCTTAGCAAACTCCAGCACGAGCCAATCAACAGGCACCCCGTCCTTGGCAAACTTCAGCTGCACATGGAGTCGGCAGAAAAGGCGAAGCTCAAGCGATACAAAGAAGAAGCCTATTTCTCAACGACACCAAACATTTTAGGGTCATTCAGCAGTTTCGGCCACGCAACTGTCAGGAGCAGAGAACCAGCCGTGACGAAATACGAAGGCCTCAAGGCAAAACAAAACAAACACAAGCTCGAACACAACTACCAAGTAACCGAATCGATCAACGAATACTCTCTTCATTTAGTGCCACCTCCTGTTCACCAGACTGCACCTGCGCGGTTCCCTGACATGGCCGACATGAGGAAGCCTCACCCAGGGTATCGCTACCCGAAGCCGGACATGATGGTGGAGGAACAACGCCATGTCTACTTCGTGCAATCGCCTCCACCGCGTCCGCAATTCCTGGCTCAGACGCACACTCCCAAGCCTCCAGGGTACTTCTACGGCGGACCGCAGATACCGAACTTCGCTGGTATCAACACGCCGCACCATTATCCCGGTGCCTTAGCGGGAGCGCTCCTTCCTGGGCCGGACAGTATTAGATATTTCCAGCGTCCCGACTCCAGTATCCATAACTCTGGAGGAAACCAATACAAGCAGCCTACTTCTCTGGATGTCGCGAGTCTGCATAGTGATAACAGACGCCCTCAGCATGAACACGAACAGAACGAGCAGGTGTTCCGGAGACCAGAACCTACACCTTTCAAGAATTCCTTGCGTCATGAAGAATTTGTAACTGGGAGACCTTCCCACGAAGTCCGCGGTCCTGAAAATAATTCCTTCACTGTTGGAAGCTCATTCCTTGCTGGTAATAAGCATGAGGACAATATGAGACCATTACTGGGCATGCAGAACACAGCACCACAGCAGTTCTACAACGGGCATGGTCTGTTCTCGACCTCAGCGCCTTCTAGCTTCGAACAAGCGTTTGAAATTCGTAGACCTGGACCAACGCAAAAGGAAGAAAACGTGATATATAAAAAACCGACGGAAATTGTGAATAATTCTCAAGATGAAAAGACTAGAATCATAAGACCATTCTTACCAGAGGATGCGACTTCTGTACATCACGTTCAAATAACAGGGCCGAGTAGTACACGAAATCATCAGTTCGATTCAGCTTTCCCGCCGGGCGTAGTGGAAGATGTCATTCAAGATGTCCCTCACTTCCTTCCGACTGTCACTTCGGACGCTCCTAGTTTCCCACAAGATCATTCCTCGTCGCACATCAACGAAGTGCATCACTCTCCCAACGCGTGGAGTCAACAGGTCATCTCATCGCCTGATAAAGTTCTACCAGTGGAAGTGGAGGTTCAAACACCGTCGAGTGTTCGCGACGAGCCGACTACTGTGCGAGGCCCCGTGTTGAGTGAAGAACGGCCCGTTAGTTTCAAACGTCCGGCGACCACCGCGTCGGTCCTGACCACTACGCATACGCGGTATCAAGTCGAGGAAAGCGACGCACCGATACCTGTTCATCGACAAAAAGAAACCGTGACAAGTCTCCCATTCGAACAAGAGTCGACAACGGAAGAATTATCACCGCAGATGACAACTGAGCAACCTCCAGTAGTTGGCGAACAGGAAGAGAGAAGACCACAACAAGCTAAGAGGCCTACAAGATATCGGACACGTCCCATGACCAACAACAGGGAAGAAGACGACAATGCCTCTCAGCATATTGTAGAACGTCCACATCGAAGACCGGTGCCCCACAGGAATCCATCAAACTCAGTTGACAACGAGAAATCTAGAAGACCATCGGAAGACTTGGACCGCCCTTACAATGAAGTTCGTCAGAAACAAAGACGTCGTCGCCCGCAGCCTACGGTCACACCTGAAGTCGCACCCGCGGTGCCTGCTGTGGTGGAGGATGATTCCGACGACAAATACAACCACGTGTCTTATAACGACGGACACTTCGACCATCACTCTACGACGCCGCGACCAAGGAGGCGAAAGCCGTACAACCGGGGACAGGAGAGACCTCGCACGAGGACAACGACCACTGAGTTTACTCCGACTTCAGAAACTGTCGAGACTCACACAGTTCCTCACGTGCCTGACGAGACCACGCCCAAGCCTAGCCGTGCTGCTCAGGACTATTCCGTGTACGAGGAAGATCAGGAATCGGGATATGACAGTCCTACTCAAGGTTCTGCAGAAGAGTCGGCTCAAGAAACTACTTTTATCACCACGACGACTTCAACAACATCAACAACAACAACAACAACCACACCGCCTCCGACTACTACACCGACACTGACAACGACGCCGTCCAGTAGATACAAACCTAGAGTACGATACGGTACGAACTCGACGCGTCCACGATTCAGTGTCAAAGATTACAAGGACCGACTAAACCGACTACCCAAAGAACCGAAAGAAGCGAAAGAGCCTAAAAATGAAGAAGCTGACGTTACATCAACGGTAACGGAATTGCCACTGAGGATGAGATATCCTAGTAGAGTTCGCGGACCTTTCAGAAAACCAGATGAACAAGTAAACGAAGAAGAAATCAGTGTCCCGGCCACAACAGTAGAATCTCTCAGAAATAAATATCGCCCCAAGTTTGGCGCGGGTAACTCAAGATACCGAACCACAACGCCCACTCCAGAAGCGCAGGAAGACCCCATGACCGATAAGAGTGAGTCAAAGCAGATTCCCACTCGGGTCCGTCTTCCGCCAACCGGCAAGTATTACAGCAGATATCGATCAACAACAGAAACTCCCATCGAGGACAAGATAGATACAGACTTCACTTTAGAATCAGCTTCCGTTCCCAAGATGAAGCCCAAAGGTGCGTTCTCACCTCGACTTCGGTTCCCTTCCAGGGCCAAGTACGGCTCACACAATGAAATCAGTACCACCATAAAAGCGGAGAGCAGCAACTCAGAGTCAGTGAACAAAGAAGATGAATCTGTCACTTCCAGCACAGACTCTAGTACAGACTCCGTCACAACCTCCTTCAAAAATGACGAGGAAACAAAAACAACATTATCAAACATGTTTACGAATTTCGAAGAAACGTCCAAATCTATAGAAAAAGAATACGCAACGAAGGCGACAAAGACGTACATGTTCAAACCTACAATGCCATCGACTTTCCAGTACGACTTTGAAAGCCACACGAAGGAACCTAAGACGAGTTCGCCGGAGGATGGTACAGAGGTGGATTCCCCGGTGTCGACGGCTGTGACGGACGTCAGTGATCTGTCGGATGTGGACACGTCAACAGACGAAGAGGTGTCGCCGTCGCAGAGAGTGGCTGACTTGACGTCGGCAGCGACGTCTGGCGGATATTTCAATACCATGGTGATTGCCAGACGGAAGCCGCTTAAGATGAATGTAGACAACGAAGATCCTGTTCTTCCAATAGAAGCTTTCTTCACCAATAGTCAGTACCACAAAGAGTGATGCTTGGGAGCCGCATTTGAACAGAAAAATGGCAAAAAATGTTAATAGAAAAGTATAAAGTTATCATCATTGTATCATTTCCCATTGTTATACCTTCATGCCATACAGTCACGTTAAATTATTTATAAATAGTAACTAACACATTTTGTAATGAACTAGATCATAACTAGCCCTACTATATTTAAGTGGTTGATTTTATGTTATTCTACAAATTAATTCTTTGCGTTTGTTTGTAGAAATTTTATTTTTTTATCTATAAAAGTCTATTTATTGTACAATATACATGTAACTTATTGCTCTGAAAAATAAGGGTATTGTTATTGTTATTATTTATTGTCTTCCTATAATTGAAATTATCATGTACATTTATATTATGTAATCGTGTAATATATTATTGTGATCATCACTACCAAAGTTCAGGAATGTTTTATTGATATAAAATCATAATAATTAAAATAAATAGACGAGTGTTATTTATTTGTAGGTCGTAGGCCCAAGTATCATACAATATTGAGAGATAAACTTGAGAGATGCTTCGGGCCATGATTTTAAAAATTATTACTTTCTTTTTGGGTTCAATGACGCACTATTTAACTAAAATCTATTGGCGTACTAAGAAAATATCTGTAGGGCCTATGTGTGTTCATACAAACCTATTATATATTATAGTCTATACGGTTACTATACGGCAATAATATATGATTGAGCGGAACAACTCATAAAACAGATTATTATTCTAAGGAAAACTTTGCTGGAATAGAATTTATGAGTGATAAACAAAATGAGGGATTCTAAAATGCTGTATAGACCTATACGGTCAACCGTGTAGCTGATCATTTATCTTGTAGGTCTACAATGTTGTAAAATTTTAAATCACTTTTACTTATTACAGCATGAGGCAAAAAATATTTATATTCTCAAGAAACTCCGTAACAATTTGTTAATGATGATTGAAAAAACAAAAGAGTGGGTAATTAAGTTCGATCTGAAACAATTGTCCATGTTGAGATATAGGCATAAACAGATTTAAAGATGTAAACTTTGATTCATCAAAAAAATGCAAAATAATTTGCAGAATAACTTATTAGTTCTCGCAATAACAATATGAATGAATATATTATATATATATATATATATATATATATATATATATATATATATATATATATATATATATATATATATATATATACATATATATATATATATATGTGAGCACGGAGATTTTCGCGGCCAATGGTTGATGGTAAAAATGTTTCCACGGTAAGTTTGCTGCGATTAGAAAGCATGTTGGGTCCTAAAAAGGACCGGTTTATGCGACGTTTCGCTGGAATTTCATCCAGCATCATCAGGCGACGGTGGTAAGTGGTCGAAAGGCTGGGAGCGCTCTTCGACCACTTACCACCGTCGCCTGATGATGCTGGATGAAATTCCAGCGAAACGTCGCATAAACCGGTCCTTTTTAGGACCCAACATGCTTTCTAATCGCAGCAAACTTACCGTGGAAACATTTTTACCATATATATATATATATATATGTCTAAAAGATATAGTCGTATTGAATAGGAAACATTTTAGATTGTAATGATTCTCAACCAGGGGCACATGGGTAGGCCTACATGTGTTGTAATATGAGCGAGATATTTGTATGGAAAAATGTACTCGAAAGTTATATGTATATACCTTGATTTGAAACTATTATGTCTATATTCATTCACTGCCTTCGTGATGAAGCTCCAATTGGGATTATAAGTAATTATTTGATCATTTTCCAAGTTGTCTACAATAGGTAGGCCTGTAACAATATTATCAGTTCTCAAATTAACAGGTAGAGTTATGAAAAGTAACAGACTGAAAATAGAATCCGTTATGTTATTGCGTGGTCCTGACAAACCGAGGCTTCAATGTGGCCAACTGGTCAAATCAAGGCTTTAATGATGCATTGAAAACCTCTCTTTGAGAAATATCCATATCTACTATATTTAGGAGTTGAGAAAGAGCATGTCCACTTCCTTGAGATTTTCCAAATGTCATATTTTATGATGCTTATCGTTTTGTCCTGCGGTAAACTTTAATGCGCGATTTTGAATGCTTTCTAGTTTCGAAATATTGCTGTGACTAGTTGGATGTCAAGCAGGACAACATATAAGAAATGTCAGCGGTTGTGAATCACAACCGCTTATAATTGTAATTTATACACATTCTTGTCATTAAATTATAGGAAATTTAGTTGTTTCATGGAAAAAAAATACGTTTCCAATTTGTATATGGTCGAGTATATGCTAGTATATGATCACATGAAAATTATATATTTTCGTTAATCTGTGATGAGAACCTGAACGATACTGATGAATTGTTCTCCATTGAAGTTGTCCTACCGATTCTTGTCCCAAGCTACAACCGTTTTTCCAATTCTTCACTTCCAAATCCGAATTCCAATTCCAATCACTATAACTATCAAGTCAGATACTGTCATATGCGTCTGCCAAGTTTATTCATATTTATGTCTTTCGTCTGACCTCTGGCGAGCGATGGTAAAAAAAGAACTTTTTTGTAATTGGCTAAAATAAAATTAGTTCTTCGAAAACGCTCACCCAATGACCTAATTGATTGTGGTTTTCTTTCTGGAAAATGAATCACATTAAAGTTGAAACTTGTTTAAAAACTAATGCCAAAATTTTCGTGGCCCTCTCTCCAATTTTAATTCGGCATAAAATGACGACGTGCGGTAAAACTCGGACAAATTAATTCATTTTAATTGAATTTGTTATTTTTTGCCTTCGAAGAGTAAAATAGACAACTTGTTCAACACTCAAGTGTTGCAGATTATCGCATGCACAGGGGTTCGGACAATGCTGTAGTTCCTTGTTTTCACAGTAAGATGCTCCTGGTCAACCAATGATAGCGCGCGAGACCGAGGTTCGATTTCCGTCACGATGACCCTGACTGAGGGCTACCCTCTCGACGCCAGGCCTGAGAACTGTAAATTAGAAAGATTGGGTCACTGGTTTATAAACTACAAATAATAGTAGTAATACTATTTTTGGCCGTATTTTACTAGAGCAATCACACGCCTTTCCACACAAAGTGAAAAATGGCCCATCTGTTATCTATGAGATGAAAATGTTAAAAATCCGATCTATTGAACGACAGTCATTATGTGAATAACAACAAATATTGATAAAGAAATTTGGGAATAAAACTACCGATTTAAATTTTTCTATTGAAATTGATTTATCGAAAAATCATACATTTATAATATTCATGTACAACAATTTATCTCCTCACGATTTTATTTGTGATTGGTTCATTATTAATTATACTGCATTTAGTATTCAGCAAAGAAAATGTAGAAGTAAAAAGAAAAATGTCGTCTCACTATTCGGATCTTCTCATTACAAGTCCTAACTATAAGCTATTGTCCTAAAATCGTGACGTAATTGTAGGGGTGGGTTATCCCAATGTGACAATGTGTTTCAAGGAGGGAAAGGGTGAGGGCTGTAAAGTGACCCAAAAGTGTGATACCGGTACCTAATTCCAGTCTTTAATCCAGTCGTAATTACAATCTATTAATATGTCAATTTAGTCTATCACTCCTTAATAATCATTCGATGTTTATACCCACTATACATTTCATACATATCAAAAGATTTTACATAGCGTTATACTGAGATGGGTGGACCAGTGGCTAGCACGCTAAACCGTAATTCAGGAGACCGGGGTTAGACTCCCGCCATGGCCGATCAGCCTGAGGATTTGTTTGTAGTTCCCTGTGTCGTTCAGGTTGATAGTGAGATGGTTCAATAACAAATTCCACGACCGACTCCTTCCCACTATCCAAAAACACTTAATAGAATAATCTTTCACCATTTCATCTTCTCATCATCTCATTCATCATTCACCGCCACCAATAGATCTCAGTGATCAGTACAGTGCGTAGTTAAACCCAATATAAATAAACGAAAATACATAGCGTTCTGAAGACACCATAAAACACGTGCTAGAGATGAGACGACCCCAGTCCAAGTCTAGAGCATTTCCTAACATTGATTACGACCTATCTTGGTGGCATTATGCTCAACAATAGATTGCCCTTCAATCATAGAAATGCATAAAATCAAACCAGTTTACGACGCGGCGTTAACAACCTACCAACGACCTGGTTACGCGATACAACAAAACGACATGGAACATTAAAATATATTTCAAGTACTCAATTAGAGTATTAACATAGCTCATTACTGAATTAATTAGTCCATAATTTATTTTGAGTCAATCGTACAAGTAGTTAGATATTTATTAATGGAAATAATTTGAACAATCTCTTTGAAGATGAATTAATGAGAAGTAAGAGATAGTGAGTACAATAGGAAATAGCAGCAGGCGTAGACGAAGCTACTGACAGTATAGTAAGTATTTGACATATTGTCATTATAGTCTTTTGCTTCTTAGGTTGATGTTGATTTAATTAAAAGACCCATAATGTACACGAACAAGAAATGCAAACAGGCAAGAAATGTACATGAATATGGATTGTACACAACGATACAAAATCTCATTGAATGTTGTCAATGGCAGTTTTTTTTTTGGCACATTGCAAGAAAATTTTATAGTTGGAAATAATGTCTTTGATATTGGCTTTTTAAAGTGCCCTCATTATTTATTCCATAATTTTTCATATGATGAGACATGAGAGGCATTCATACTGTTCTGTTGATTCAAATAGTTTAAATCTCCCCACATAAGTTCTGCTGATCTTGTTTTAGAGTTAAACTTTCTTTACTATATCATATCACCACTAGTGGTAGGTCTGTTTGTCTTTTTGTCCGATAAATAGCGACTGCCTGTTTTGTCGCTATAGTGCCCATGTGTAACTTATGCCGGGAACAACTGAGTATTTTGCTTAACGACACCACCTACAGCTGGGTTATTTGGGGGTACGAATGAGCAGGTAATGATGAAATTATGACTTGACACTAAGTGAAAGGACGTTTCCAAAACCCATGTCTTATGCGGGACTCAAACCAACGCCCAACGGTGACTTTAGTTCATAAAGATATGCCTTAACAGTTGGCTGAGCTACGGAATGCGGAGTCGTAGATACTATTTATGCTCATTTCGTATTTTGGTACGCTAACCTTTTATGATTATCAAAATATCTACTTCTGGAACATTTCTCTCTGATATTGTTTTGCCAAGGTCCTGTACTATCCATGTTTTACTGCGTATGACCGACATTGGTGGCTTAGTGGTAGCGCGTTCGCTTCACGTCACCCGAAGATGAGGGTAGATCTGGTCTCGGTTCGATCTTTACCACCGTCCACCTTCAAGGGGTTGTTTTTCTGCGCAGCCTAGCCAAATGCCGTGAGGGTTGCTTCAATACAGGCCACGGCTTCATCCCATCAACTCAATAATCATTTCTTCGACGCCAGTAGATCTTACTTATCATTACAATGCGTCGTTGAACCCATTATAGAGAATGAGTGTAGCGTGTGATGACCACCGACTATCTGCACATCGCTCAAAGACTTTCGCAATACATTTCCACACAAGCTCATATTGACAGGATGAATAACAATCGTTTACAGCACTTTCTTCAAAGTCTGAGTTTATTGTCACTTTCTTCAAGTGGCTCTATTTTATTTCTTTATAGAAGCCATTTAATCATTTATATATACAATTCATTTATTTTATTCAAGTTTCACAATTATCACTATTTATAATATTGAATTTGTATGCCATTTTTATATTGCATCATTATTAACTAGTATGCAATATACTTGATTTAGCACACTGACAATTCATTCATTTCAGTCATTTTCTAGAGACTGGAGTGAACCACCCGCGCGCTAGTGGTGAAGGTTGGAGGACTGTCGATCGGAACCTTCTTCTTTAGTGGACACAAGGATACTTCAGAATAAATAATACAATTTATCATCTGTTTTTTTAACACATTATTGTTGTCCTATGACACCAACTGTCAGGACCAGATAAAGATGTTTATAATCATTTATGAATAAGATCTTCAAGCCACATCTGCGTGCTCACAACAATCAGAGTAAATTTAAATTATCAACAGTCATTAGAAAAATACTATTCATTACAAACAACGCAATATCGTCGACAATGAGCCTCTCGGTAATTTATTCTGATTTCTACCTCATTGGGTGAAATCTTCTTTTTGTAAAAAGCGTCGAAGAAACAGCCAACGCATGCACGGGTGACCAATGGACACGAGCCGGTTCCAGCTGTTACCTGGGATAGTCTAGATTCGCTGACATTGCAGCCGAGCTAGAGCTTTTTGAGTCCTTGACCTACATTACAGTGATCGTTCGTACGGCGTTAATGAAAGAGAAAAAATAAAAACTGCATCATAATAGTTAGAAATAAGATCTACATTAAGAGTTGAAATTAAAAAGATATATGATGAGTGAAAGTTAGAGTTTGTAAGCCTATAAACACGATGATATGAGAAAGCATGGTGGTTATTTTTACGAATTATATGAAGAAAGCTTTTTCAATTTAATTATAGATATAGAGAGCACAATTGCAGTGTACGATACATTTTCTTTTGACAATTGAAGGAACATTGAATGTTGAAAGGTAATATAGAAAAGTTTCGTGTAAAAACAAACCTTTTTGTATTGTTTTATTCCGACAATTCACCCACTAACTCTATAAGGAAAAGGCAGCACACGCTTTGCTGAATGAATGATAAAGACATATATTGGAAAGCACCTTCATTTTGAAAAAAAATATGTCAGTGCCTAGCCTATCTGTTTTATTTATTGATCATTTTAATCGTTTTATGATCAATCGGTTATACCTGTTGCTTATCTCAATAGATTTTTTAATAGCAATTAATTCAACTGACGTAAAAAAATATTTTTTTTTTTTTCCATTAAACGGCTAATCCGATTCATGTGAATCTTTGGAATAATATGTGTATTTGGATTTCCTTGAAACTCGAATCAATTTGAAGAAAATGTTTCCTCCTCATTTACCCTTCTGGGTTGTCCTTTTTTTCAAACTTCGAATTGGGTTCTCTCAAGTGTGGTGCTACCTGATTGCTCCCAAAACTATCCAGTTATATCGAGTTAGTTTAGATGATGAAACATGTGTGTATGCCAAGTTTCAACAAAAGGTGTGCTCTCGTTTGATCTGTGGAGCGCGGAATACAACATGATTGTTTTTTCGAGTACAAGTAGATTTGAGCCTTCACTTCGTTCTTCCAATTTTTTATGATTTCTGTATAGTAATAAAAAGTCTTCGTGAGAGGAGTAGGTGGTTATATTAAAATCTGTAGCAACTTTGATATACGTCATACAATAATTAGATATCAATATGGGCTAATTAGTTCTCTTTCTGATGGAACGTAATCGTAATTCAAATAAGAGAATGTTATTAAAATTGATCGAAATCCGACCGGTCACTTCAAATCATCAATCAAATCAATTTTCCATCAGTTTCATAGAATTTTATTCTATAAAATTGCTATTATATTGTAGGCCTAGACGAAATAATATTGCGGTCACATGGAATGTTTAATTCCGTGCATAGAAGTACCTTCTAAACTATTGTTGATCTATTATATAAAAATTTACGTGGCAAAAATATCGCGTGTAACTGTTACATACAATGATCTTTCCGCCTTTGTTATTATGAAATTTGACTCATTAGCATTTCCGGAAAATGTTGTCTGCATTCTGTTTTGTATTTACTAATTCCATGTCTTGCACTGTTGAAGTTCAATGATCATTTATATCTGCGAAATCCCCCTGGCGGAAAATGTGCAATGTCGTCAACGGGAAATGTGTGACTTAGAAGATCGGTTGCGTTACGAGCGGTTACGACGAACTAATCTAGAATATCAGTTCTTTCACGCAGATAATGTCACAAATCGGGGTTGAACCAGTTCATAACGAGCTATCCGTCCTATATATTTACAACAGGTTGAAGACAGTTGCAATGAGAACTCATCCGCCGATGACAGGTGAACAGTGAACACAAAGACCAGAACTGAGATTTCTGATTTATAGCCTGAGAACAGTATCGAGGGAATATACTAGTTCAACAATAGTCAACAATTCTCATTGTTGCCAGAAACTACAAGAACTTATTTCATCTTCCTCTTGGAGGGGTGTGAAACACAACATATCCACAATGCATAAGCAGGAAATAAAATATAGAATAATGATGTCAACGAAAAAACAATACGCTTAAAATCTACAATGACTGTACGAACTGTGACTTTATATTTCTCCTAACTTTCGATAAATACCACAAAAAATAATAGATTTAATAGGAAACAATAACAAATCGGTATACAATCTGGCTCCTGTCGTATTTTAGTAAGTACACTTGCGGACGAATAAAATTGTTTGTTTCGTTATTTAAATTTAATTCAAGCATATACCAACGACACTTTTCATACGTTGAGAGTCCGTGTGAGTCGATTTAGCGAAATAACAGTTTTTTAATCATGACTTTATAACGGTATGATATATTAAAATTTCAGTGCAAAGGAAACACAGATCTTCTTCAACTCCAAGACTATATGAGTGAAAACTTTTCAACTTACATAGCATAACATTCAAACGCATACAGCTAAAAAAAAATGTGTTTTTCTAGCTACGCTTGACAATTATATACTATTAGAGTTATATATTCTTATAACCTATACTTTCTCAGAGGCATTTAAAATAAATTCGTTTCCTCCATATTAAAATTTGATCATACCTTTCGAAGTGCATCACGAAAAAATGATATTTCGCTAAATCGACCGGTACCATGCACTCTTCAGTGCGTATCTACAATGTCTGCTGATTTCAGTATGTATAATGTATCTCCAGGATGCATTTCAATATTGCTCGATCGACCGCTTTACGTGCCCGCCAGTGTACCTCAATGGAACACGCTCGTCTGATGTTTGCACAATGTGTCGTCCAGTGACAGATTGAAACGAACCGATCAAACAAATTTAGTGACAATCATATTGATGTTACAGTTCCGAGTTTTGATTGAAGAACAGGTGAAAGTGTTGTTGGTCCGAGCGTCAATGTTTCACGGACCACAGAACACGGTTAGTTTCCACATCACTGGTCACTCATCGACTCGGCTGTTTATACACCTGTATCCACGGCAGGAGAAACACTATATAGCTAATACCAACTGAATATATTTATTTTAATGCTGAACGACCCCAGCAACAGCTAGGTTATACGGGGGTATGAATGAGCGGGTGATAATGAGAGATGAAGTGATGATGAAACAGACGTTCACAAAAACCCACGCCCGAACTGACTTCAATTCCTAACGCAGTGCGATAGTTGACTGATCCACGTGGGCGGCTACCAATTAAATCATTCTGACATATTGGCTAAAGTCAAATAATCTTACTGCAACTTGAATGATCCATCTTATTGAAAGATGCAGTTGCGTTTGTTATTCTATAATCATTTTGAAAATCTTGACGTATAAAAACAGTAGAACTAGCCACACATACATAACGGTGATGTTCATAGGCCTATTTATCTATAATGTTTATATACTACTACAATTTTTTCAGGGCATTATTATAACAATTTTTAAAATATTATATAGAACACAGATTTGAGGCAAAGCCATGTATATATTAGTTATTTTATTTAAATTATTATTAAAATTTTTATTTTTATTTCAATTTTAGTCTGGAACTTAGTACAACGACAAAATTTCTCTCCTTTCCACGCATTAACATATTTTCCTTTCAATAAATATCTGCTGTTCTTATTATTTTTCATCTCCTTTGCCACTAATTCTTCAAATTATTCACTGTTTTATACATCTTTATTGGTATATTTTTATTGGGGGATATGTAAATTATAAAAAGTGAAATAAATGAATAAATGAATGAAAAAAAACATATTTGTGTTTGTTAAGTTGGTAGACGACCTTCTTCTTGCAAGTATGCACCTAACCTATTGTTTGTACAGAAGCATCAGAGCAATGAGCCGTGAAGTTGGCATCACCTCCACTTATCAGCCGTCCATACTGATTCATGTCGAGCCCCACACAAGTGTGTTGCAATCGTTGATTGCTTCATTCAGATACCATGAGGAATCATTCAATCAACCCAATCATCTAGTCACTAACAAGCCAGATGCGGTCAGATAAAATATGCCAACGTTCTACACACGTTAGCGTATGACAATTATGATTTTGGTAATTATTATTATGATTATTATTGTTTGCTTAACGATCCTACTAATAACTAGTTTATTTGGGTGTAAGAATTAGGAAGTGATAATGAAAATATCGATTGATGGTAAGAGAAAGGACTTTACAAACGCAGGTATGCGGAACTCGAACTCACGCCCAACGGTGATTTCAGTTTCTGAATCGGTGCTTTATAGGTGACTGAGCTACGGAGGGCGTCATTAATTATTATTTTAATGAGCATGATGATGGAGAGACAATTAACGAGAACCATGTTCGAGAAGAACGAAGAGAAGAGTTCGATTAACGAGGAAGAGAGGGGAAGCAAACTAAGGGAAAAGTGAATAGAACTGGATGACGGTATAGTTGGTAGAAGGATAGGAAAAGATGGAGAGAATTTGTGCAAAGAGGAGAATAGATGGAAGAGGAAAAGAAGGAAAGGATGGAGAAAAAAGTATCTGAGGAGCCGAGTCAGTGAAATGATGTCCTTGGAAGTTTGGTTATCTGGGTGAAGTTATTCATATAATTATTTTCGAGCTTCGATTCGAACAATACTTCAATACTATACTGTTTATTACAGTGTAAAGAAATATCATTGGGTCGTTTCAAAGAAAACGATATCTTTTATTGTGAAAATGTGCAGTATAGAGTTATATAGTTTTTTAGGATGATCAACAAGTAGAGCTGTATAGCGATGACAGTGATGACCAAACTTGGTAGTATCAAAGTCAAGGTGTGTATATTAAAGATTTCTAGTACATATAATAAAGGTATATCTCGCTCATCTTACAACACATAGGCCTATTATGTGCATTTGTCGTATTCCTATTCCTATACAGTCGTGTACTACAGTAACGTGTTGCAGCCCAGCTTTACCATACAGGTGTTGTGTAACACGCTCTGCTCTTGATACCGGACCTGTTGATCGATTAAACCTTACATAAATGTCAGGTTATTATTCCTGCCCATAACACACCAGAAGAAATTAACATTTCTTTCAGTTTTTTTCTACATATACTCACATGTGGTAACATAATAGCGCTCTGGGCGCGGGGGGCGCAGGGGGAAGTCCACAACTTTCTCCGTTGTCTGGGCTCGAATGTGTACCAAACTCAAGGCGCGAGCGAGTTTATACCGATTTGCGATACAGATCAAGATTATTATTTCCGGTGCCGGTTCATATTTTTCATGTAACACCCAGCTGCGTTGACGACCACGTCATTTTAAAAGGAAGTCGAGGACATTTTATCCTGCCAGTGCGACGCAATGTTTTTCTTCTCGCTGATTGGATGATGTAAGGGAAAGTGATCGATATACGCTCGATTCAAGACTGATGGCCTGCTTGTCACAGCTCTGCGTTGTAAGATAGAGAGAGAGAGAGAGAGAGAGAGAGAGAGAGAGAGAGAAAGAGAGAGAGAGTATATTTGGTGTAAAACACGTGAAATGCGAGGGCACGAGGAAATGGGCTGGTTCCGACTTGAGTTGTGGCGTAGCGAATAACACGTAACAATTACTGTGTAATTAAGAATAACACGATTTATACGTACAATAGGAGCCAATACGATGAATAATACGCCCAATAATGTAGACAATACGATCCAAAAAAGTAGTTACTAATTAAATAAATCTATACTTGATTAAAAGTGATTGGTCCGTTTATTCAAGTCATTGAAGCATTCAAGCGATCAAGTCAACAGATAAGTAATACCCGGACCCGGGTAATATTAGTAGGTACATCAAGTACAGATTTTTTCTTTCATTTACATAATTTCTTCACATCTCCGCTGTGTTATCAAGGTCGCGAAGCTATAGTCTTGGAGTTCCAGGGAAATATACTTCTCTTTATTGACTGTCAATCAGCTACCCCATGCATAACAGAAGCCATCTGACAAGTATGAAGATTTGCTGACAAAACAAAAGATCACCTAAGATCTCTTAGAACTGGTTGAGAAATATGGGATTGTGATTGTACGAGTTCAATCACATCCGTACCACATGCGGAAGAGGGAGGTATGGGGGGAAAGGGAAGACAACAACAGAAAACGGAGACAACAGACAAACAGGGAAAATGGGATCATGAATGTGTGAAGAAAATGTGCGAATACTTGAGAATAGAAACTGATTGCATTGCAATGATTATTCTTGTGTGACTTGTTAGTTCATACCATAGGTAAAAGATTTATTGGGAGTAAAATTGGGATTCGATTGACTGTCTTTCCCATGCATTAGTCCTAGCGGTTGGATTGTTCAACCCCCAACAATGGCGTAAGAAAGTATACGTTCACATCGGTACTATCAGCTACAGCTAGGGGCATAGGGTGGTATCTTTTAGGTTTTATGCGCGCATCATGACTATAGAGAGGTGAATAACAGTGAAAACAATTATATAAGAGGTTGAGCTTGCTGAAACGGCCTCTCGTTAGTTCCTGGTCGAATTGCATTTCTAATAGTTTCAATACATACCATAAAAGGTATTAAAACTGCAGGAGTTCCTTGAGGGACAAGATGAGCAAATATATAGGTTGTGTATGATTAATTCATCCATAAATTATAAATCTCAATCAAAGAGGTAACGCTAGTGCTAAAGTTAATGTAAGATGACTAGAACTAGTAAATACATAAGGAAAAAGTCCTAAAAAATTATTGAATAAAATTAAGGAAAATAAAGAAATAATTATACACTCAATTTTCCATATTTCGGGTACCTGGATAACAAATAATATACCCAGGTGATGCAATACACTTACCCGTCCCGGGTACCCGGGTGCGAGAATTTGTCTGGAAATCGGTTTTTAAATGCACAAAAAGTAACCAATGGGAAAGTCAAGATTTGTGACGTCATGACTCAGTTACAGACCCTTATACTACATAATATGTCACTGTGACGTTACTGTTATTGAAGCTGCCTCTCGTGCTCGGGGCCATAGTTCGACTCCCAACGCAATAACTTTTATTTAAAAGAAATGTAAAACAAATTCTGTCTCGAGCGCAGGGTTATGGTTATATATTTTTTTTAATTCGACCACTTGCAAAAACATATTTACACAAATGTTTCGCTACCTGGGTACCCAAAGGCATCACCAATATATAAGAATTAAATAACTGTTGATTATATAATATATAGATAAACAGAAGCGTCAATATGAGTTGAATGATGACTATTCATTTTTCAGATAATTGGTTCATTCATCTCTATGCATGATCAACCCAAAAAATTACTCATCTAGACATTTCCACATGCATATAACTTTCCAACGATTAGTAGCCGAACTAAAACAACCGATCTGGGGTAACTTATTCTGCATAATTACTATCAATGTAACATTTAGGAAACGTTTGATAACCACTATAGACAATCGAACCGACACAGTGATCAAGTTAAGCAAACACTCGTTACGTAATCCACTCGAAAGATGTCTGTTTTGATCCGGTAGTCGCTTCGCCACGGACCAGTAACACTATCAGTACACAGCTTTGACGTCACGGGTACAAGCTATGACATCACAGTTCGGCGTGGAAGATTGGTCGATTCCATCAAGTTCGGCTCGATTAGCATACAGGCTTCATCTCACTGAACGACACAGATGGCTAAGATCGTTACATAAACGTGTCATAATATATGTAACAAGACGTTGCCCTGTCAACAAGTCATGCTAGCGTAACTGCATTGTGACTCTTTAAGCCCTGCCCTGATGGAAAGCAGGGTATTTCTATGTTGTATTAATTGGTATATGCTATACATTTGAATTATTTCTTGGTTTATAAATAGTAATCTAGCTTTAGACTAGCAATTATAAACTAGTAAACTTTCCCTTGTATATGGATTTAGTCTATTTGTCCGAGTTTTTATATGCGCAAGGCGATACATACCGTACATATCAATTATAATTAATGTTCGAGGAGTGATGGAGGAATTCTAATTATAAAGAACTAACTCGGTACGTATAGGGATACGTAATATCATAGAGAAATATGCACTCCACCCCTACGGCAGAACGAAACTGAAATTCTATCATCCGCTCATTCGTACCCCAAAACAAGTATCAACTAGAAGGGGGGGGGGGGAGGGGGGATTGAGACTATAATAACATATACACATATATGTACGATACATTCATTATGTTTTCCTGGTTTTACTTTTTTTTTCAACTATTTGTAAACTTGATTCTTTCATTACGTCAAGTTGCATGATGAAATATATTTTGAGATCTTGAACTATCTTCATATATTCACATATAATTTATAGCTGGATACTAAATAAATACTGGGTACGAACGACCGTCCCCCCTATCCCGCACCACTAACGCAAGAATGGTTCGAGCCTTCGATTCTCGTTGATACAACCATATTACATTACAAATAAGCCGTGGGTTGATATCTTCACTATATCTGCCAGCTTCTATTTAACACGGCGGGCCAAGTGAATAACTTGAGTGTCTGCTTTCGCTGGGCCGAAAACATGACAATAAATTTCAACTTTATAGATTGAGATCATTTTACGTCGCAGTTTTTTACAGCGGGCCGTTTCATAATCACAATACTGCACATGATGTGAATGAAGTTGGATGAACAAGTTGAATGAGTCTCAAGTCGAACAGTCCACTTTGGTAAATTGTACTTCGTTCTCTCACAAAATCAATTTTCATTTGGATTTAAAGGATTAAAAAATAGATTACTATGGATCTTCGTTTTACAGAGATATGATATATAGGCCTACTCTGCTCATCCCATTCCCAATAATAATCATATTATTCGAAGTTGAAGTTGGTAATAAAAGCCAAGTAATGCAATTAAAAGTTTCGAACATTGGAACTATTCCTATTAGGCCTATACTTTATAGAATATTCAATATAGAAAATGTACAAACTTGGGCCGTTGGGCGTATGTCTTTCATATTCCCTAAAAAAAATTATGGAAGATCCAAACATTCTAACTTGTGCTACGTTCAATTTTTCATCGAACTTGTACCTAAAGTTTCTTCATTTCACGACTGTGATTCAATATAAGGATCAAGAATAAGGGGGACTCCAATAAATGACCGTCCTGGAGAGTTACCACATTGAATCTCGATAACTGACAACTCAAGAAGCAAATATAATTATGCAACAATTTAATGTGATTCCACCAACAACTAGGTTATCCGAGAGTACGAATAAACAGGTGACAATGAGACACGCTCGTCTAAGTGAAAGGACAATTACAAAAACTCGTGCACACTTCAGGATTCAAACCCACTAACAAAGTGACTTGAGTTTCTTGTACAGTGGTGTAGCTGACATATCCTGTCCATCCGGGAAACTACCGGTCCAATACTATTTTTAACCAGGATGTGGCACTTTCCAGGATGAAATTTCGGAAAACGACTGGTAATTCTTGTTTTGTACAAATATCCTTTTTGGATGGTACGTTTATAGGATGGTCACTTGCAGCCTCCCCGAAGAAGTATCGAGACGGCAGCCGCTATTCATCGGACCAATCGATGTATGTCACCACATGCGGATGTTGTTGTTGTTGTTGCACTCACCCTTAATTGAATTTAATAAGTCCAATCTAAATAACTTGATCAACCTAGCCCATACAAACTAATCTAGACTGAAGTAACCTGACTTAACACACATCCTAAACCGATGAAACCTGAATTAAAACCAATCTAAAATCTACTTCTGTTACGAGGAATAGTCACATCGTCTATCAACATAATAAACACGAACACCGTCGTTATATTAGACAACATTTGTCTTTATTTCTGATATTTTAAGACGCAATGATATTTCAGGAAGAGATTTACGATTAGAAACATAACTAACTCTTCCAAAAGCGTCAGAATGTCTGAAGCTGCATTGAACTTCTCTATAATTGACCGAAATTTCTTCGTCTTTCGTGGATACGCGTATACACATACAGTAAGCCCATATACAGAGATTTTAGATATTCTAGTGTGTTTTTTTACGTCAACTTTTAAAAGATAAAGTAATAAAAAGAATATGTTGCCTTGTTTTGTTACCCCACAAAGGTGTACCTATTGTTCCAAGTAAGCCCTCTGGTCAATGCTTATAATGCGATTATGTGTCAAGGCCTCTGGCTTGTATAGTGTCCAGTACAATTCTAAATAGCTCAATAGGCCCAGTCAGCACGATGCAGTGATACCAAAAGACTGTATCGTAATATAAAGAAGTGTACCGACTCCCATACTAATAACATGACAGGCATTTGTGGTTTCTTGCGGTCAAATCAGAGCCAACTGTGCCATTTGCCTGTCGCGATTTAGCGCATTCTCTTGTGAACTATTTGTAAATAATAATATATGCAAACAATTTTGCATGACTTCCTGATCCTGAGTCATTTCAGCGATTTGGCCGGGATCAAGGAGGCATATACATAAATCTCACACACGGTCTTCTATGTTTAGATATAATCATTGGACGATTATATATTGACATGATAATATTGCACTATCTTTTTACCAAATAATTCGCCGAATGAGATATCATCCTCGAATCGGCCGATTCAAATGGAGATTAAATCTCGCCCGTTTTTGTGACTCGAACGCTGGTGTGGAAAACGGTAAAACATCGATTTTGCTACTCAGCTACATTCACATAAACACTACGACCATGTCTTCGAACATAATAGAGATAGACCACTTCGAGATTTGAATCCATGTCAATGATTAACAGCTATAGGTTATACGGGGGTACGAATGAGCCGATGATTATGAAACGATGAAGTGATGATAAGCGAAATTACGTCTACAAAAAACTTTTGGGGTGGTAAGATCGCCCTCGTGGTGCCCCGTTCAAACTATCTAATCTTCCATCCATAACCTTAATTGGGGAACAATGATTTTGTATCAAGTTTCGATGTTATTGAAAAAAAAACAAAAAAAAAACATGCGCTATACTGAACTCGAACCCTCTCAAACAGGTGACTACAGTTTCTGAAGCTGTGCCTTAGTTTACTGAGCTACGGAGAGCTGCTATATAATTTAACTATTTTCGGTCACAATTTGACGTTTCAACATGTATAGCCGTGACATTGGTGTGTATAATCCAATCACCACAAATAATCACATATCATTTTCACAGATTAATAATACCGGATTGACGAATTAAGCTTCTTTATTTGAGCGGATTTTGCATGGCTCAGTTCTGCACCAATTATGTCACGGTTTTTCGTGATAAAAGCGTAATTCAGGGACACAGCTATTGACTACATTGTCCTATTAAGAGCGTATAGAACGGATCTAAATTACTGCGCCGCCCAACTCTAATATGTTGTGTTGAAACGGCACACAACAATATTCCATTGGCATTGATCTGTTGGAAATGCATTATAGCTTACGTAGCTGATATGCAGTGAACCTGAGGGGTTAAATGCAAGCTGCATGCAGAGACAGAGTGAAAGTGAATGCCTTAGTGCCTGAATTACCAACGTGGGAGTAGCTCTAACTGGCAGTTCAAAGTTGTTATCACCATGGTTACCCGTGCTATTTGTTTTCACTAACTCTCATTTTAACTGGACTTGGTAATACCGGGCCACGGGCCTCAGAAGTATAACAATAATGTCAGACGTTTCAACAAACAGATATAGGGCATATATCTTTTAATCCACGTTTTAGTTTTATTTATACTATTTTATGTTCTCAATGTCAATGCAAAGACAGTAGAATAGTATAGGTTTTTGTCTGTAATGGAAGCTAACTTCAAGGCAATGTTTTGTGAATAGTTTAGGTAAATCCGGCTAACATAAAGGCACATTTAATTGGAATTAATAATAAAAAATATAAGACAACATCTCAGTGCCAGCATTTCTATAGACAAAGTACCACAAAAAAAAGTACGTCTTTTCCATGTTCCCTTCGCAGTTTGCTAGCCCAAGGCCTGGTAATGCTGGCTACATGTTACATGTATAGATACATACACATTCATAATGGAATCTAGAATAAATATATAATTCTATTGCGAAAAAATGATTGCCTCTTGTGGGTGAAATTATCACTGTCCTAATCGTAGGCACTTTGATTTGTAACCTGATGAACGCAAGAGATATATTGCCGAAATATTGTTTCTTCTTTAATTCTTCTTAATATTTGACTAGTACCGATGAGTGAAGCTTCCGTCATACAAAATATATATTTGTGGTCTTCTTTTTGAATAGGCACTATCATTTCCTACATAATCTGTTTTTGTGGAAGTTATCAAGTTATAAGACCAAGCCTTCACGGCATTGTTAAACTGAATTGACACTAAATTCCACTTTCGTACACACAAAATAGCATCGTTAATTCCTAACTAGCTATAACCCATTATTACAATCTTGCTTCCCATCATTCATCACACTCAAACCAACTTCATGAAACAGTGTGTTTAATTGAGACTTTGTGTGAAGAAATTCAGATATTTAACAAGCAAATACACACAGTCATGTATAAATAATTAGAAACTAAACAAGAAAGTATTTTGTTTCACTATCATTATTATTTTAATTTCAACATAACTTGAAGAATGGACGAGTCTATGGAAGGCACAAACCGGTGCAATTGCAGGTATACGCTGTCAGTGGTCAACAGTGAAGAGCCTGTGAAAAGTTAGAGAATAGAGCACGCTCGTTCACATCATTGGCATTTAAAAATTTAGTATTGTTACAACAATCCCAACCTATTCTGGTATGACACCAATGTTCAGAAAAAAATTCAAGTTGATTGTTTACTTATCCTGACAGTATGCCGCACACAAGCGTACAAAAACAACCCCGATTTTTTTCGGTATGTGATATTTTTTCGGTAATGAAAAGCTAGATATCCTGAGTTTGAACCAATTATGTCACTCGATCTCTAGCTGTTTTATTCGCTGCTCTTTTGAATGATTTTACTTTTCAATTACTTCAATTTGTTGCTTCTCTAATTGTTTTAAAAGCATTCAATCTGATGTAAAATACGACTTTAATTTTTTCTTGCAAAACGGCAGATCCGATTCATGTGAAACTTCGGAACATACTAGTTTGTATCATTCTGATACATTTCGTGAACATTTTAATACCATTAAAGATTTTTTCTTTCCGGTTATTCTTATGGGTTTTCAAAATTTCGAAATGGATCTCCTCAGAAGTGGTTCAACCGATTGCGTCTCAAAACTATTCAGTTTTGAGTTAGACGATAACTTTTCATAAATATGTGTGCTTCAGTTTGACTCGGGGAGCGCGAAGAAAAAGAAAAAATACTTTCGTAGTTTCAAGTACGGTATATGGTAAACTTGAGTAATTCGCTTCGCTTATCTAAAAAGCCAACGAGTGAAGTATACTGTGCAAGTACAATCTTAATAGAATAAAGATGGTCTACATACCTTCTTTATTCTATTTCAATAGTAATGTCATTATTGTTTATTATTAAAATTAACTGGGAGTAAATTTAGTCACAGAGTCAGTGTTAACGTAAGATTCGTGAATAAAATATACACTGATTTCCATCTGAAGAACAACTTCAATTGTTGGTTATAAAAAAGCAACTTCAAACTGAATTTCAACAAATACAAGACTGACCCTCCAGCGAAAACAATGTAGTCACAACATGCATGAATCGAACGTTCAAATTACATTTTCAGTCTGTACAGCTGGATCCTTACCACTTTGCTTACAATAATGTCCTAGGCCTAGCTAGCTCCGAAATACTAAGAATTTGATTGATAAATATTCACTAGAAGAGGTAAGTATACCATGGCAACATGTCCAGTTCTTGTGTATTTCCATTGTTCTTAGAACAAAAACCTATAGCCCTGCTCAAGATGCATTGAGGGTTGCGTTGGTTCGCCGGCTTCAGATGGTGTCTCGACTTGAACCGGAAATACGTTCCATTTCCTGATCTCTTTCCTTAGAACACCCGATCGCTTCTCTACCTAGTATTGTTTTGTAGAAGCTCGATGTCATGCCTTCTATATACCTCAAATATTTGCATCCAAGATGCAGTGTATATTGCCATCCAAGATGCGGTGGAAGTAAACAACTGCGATAGGCTTTTGAAAAAGAATATTAACTGGTAATGCAATCAAATGAAATATGAATACTTATTTGTTTGTGGCATGTGGATTTCTCACACGAATTCGATTACATCAACAAATCGTCCAGATGTAAGTTACTTGCAATATAGCTTGCGTTATCATGAATTATTATTATGAATTACTTCACAATTTGAATATTGCACAATTTAACCTCACTATCTCCGTTTTACTTAATATAAGAAACTGTTTCAGACAACTGAGCAAACGTAAACGTCATTTTGTGTGTATTTGTAAACAAAGTTAGTTCCTTCTATCACTACTCACTACGCATAATCGGTTGTTCTAACCACAGCCTTCTTTATTCAGATCATTCTTCTCTGATACTGCCCTTTCACTGGGGGTATGCTTCCCGTGTTAACCGATGTCCAATTATTTTAGTTCACAAAATCGCCGATGGTGCCGTTGTTTCCAGACCATGACGTCACTTTCCAAAGAGATTCAAGTATATTAGTCTGGTTGAAGTGTCATATCTGCGAAGCTACTAAAAACTTTGGGAATTTCCATAGACGAATTTGAACTAAGCGCGCATTCTATTTGGCCGTGATTGCGAGTTTACTACCTTTGTTTATGACAGTAATATGAACGATTAATCCCATAATATTATGATAGAATATCGCCAAGACCATTTCTTGAGTCATGTTTATTGCTTGAGCTAACATGAATATCGTTCAAGTCCAAACCTGAGTAAGTCTTAAGCAGAGATCAGTGGTCTACAGGCCCTAGCTAAAATGTAGATATCACATAACCTCAATAGCGTCGTAGGAAATTGAAAAATTCTGCCATGACAGTTTTTCGAAGTTGTAAATTTAGAAAACCAGAGTTCAGCACATACCAGACCATGACGTCATTTTTCCTTGCGCGAGCAAAGATGCGCGAACCCGTCAAAATAGCCCGAGTGAAAGGGCAGTATAGAGACGTCTTCTCTAATAAAGAAGGCTGTGGTTCTAACAATTTGGATGTTAAATTGGTACATATTTTTAACATGGGAGGGATAGGAAGAAAATTCACCATATTGAAGCCGGCAAACCAACGCAACCCTCAATGCATCTTGGCCCTGCTCATGAGGTGGGCTACGAAATATGTCAAGTTTTCGAAATCCAAGACACCGTGACTTTGTTTTTATTTTGTCTTGCCATGGTATTTAGCTCTCCTAGAGTACATCATCTAATCACAGTCCTATAGTCTCTTGGATCTAGCTAGACCTAGGAAAGTGGCAGTCGCGGTAAGGGTCCTGGATTTTAGAACGCGGCACAGACTGCAATAATTGCGTAGAACGACATAACCTTTTGCAATCTGTGGCTAACTGCTCTAGAATAAAGAGGTTAAATCTAGCGATATATCGTATGTGTGGAACGCGGCTGGAAGTGAGCTGATCACGCCCTACGTGGTCCATGCAGCCTCCATTCAGCTACCCCGCCCACGTCACACTTTCAGACACCGTGTCACTATGTCGGGGCAGACCGGACAGAATGGCAGATATCCCAAAGAAAGTTCTTAGGCCATGCTGTATGTGGTCTGCACGCATAATTCTGTTACCTAATCATTAATCCATTTTGACGACGTGTTACGCCAACATTGCCACGTGACTTTCTTGCCTTGCACCGCCCACGGCCTTCCCAATGTCAGCGAGACGAGAGGGAAATATTGTCGATGACAAGTTCAAGCTCCGATCGCAAGGTTCGCAACAAAACGGTGTGAATCGTTTTACGACGAATTTGTAAAGAGATATATAGATATTAGAAATGACTACCATTTTATTTATACATACTAGCACGGCGTGGCATATGCGTTGTAAGACGAGCGAGATATTATGTGAAATGTGATAGAAATCTTTACACACCCTAATTTTGAAACTTTTAAGACACTGTTTTTCTGTTTTACCTGTTGATTATTTTAATCATTTTATCTGTTTATTATTCTAATCGTTTCACGACCTACTTGGTTTCATGTGTGCTGATAGCTTTTAATAGCTTAAAAAGTATTTAATTGATGTAAAAAATGATACGTTAATTTCTTCTTCGAAACGGCTTCTTCGAATTAAGTACAAATGCGGAATAATGTGTGTCATTCGTGCGATCAAATTCCGTGAAAATTTCAATTTATCTGAGGAAAATATTTTTTCCAAATTCGTCCGTTCGATTTTTTTAGGAGGGTTTTCAAAATTTCAGAATGTTTTTTCTCAAAAGTAGTTCAACCGATTGCGTCTCAGAACTATACAGTACCGACTTGGAAAATAACACTCGTGTATGCCAAGTTTCAAAAACATTTGTGCTTCTTTTGACCTGTAGAGCGTGAACAAAGAAAAATACTCTTTCCAGTCAGTAAAATTGAGTCTTCTCTCACGCTCATCCAACTAACTACAGGAAAACAAACATTCCACTTTTTCAATATTGACATCAAAAACGTGATGCAAAGTCATTATTCCCCAACTGAGGCTATAAAGGATGGAGGATAGGATCGTTCGGACGGACGGGTACCAAAGGGGCGACCTCACCGTCCCAGAAGAAATATCGTAACTAACCGTAATGTAACTCATGTAAAAATGCAGATATATTACATTGATAATTGAAGGGATTGTGATCAAGGTGATAATTTGTGTTGGGTAAAGAAACCTCCGACCGTCTTATCGATCATCGTGTTTTTTTATCAAATCGTTTTTCTGGTATCGGTTTCAGTTTCGATTTCATTTATTGTTTACATCAACGTGACAAAAACGCACTTTCGATTTCCAAAACATATTTTGATTATGATTTTTTTAAAGCTCTATTTTATACACTCTGTGATTTTACATCCACAGTGACTTGACGTTGCCAACAAATTATCTAAATACCAAACGTCTTTCAACCGTATCGCATATCACCAGGATGAAGTTTCCACAACTTGATATCCTAGTCACTAAAGTCTAGGAAAACCCTGTACATATCCACGTTGAGGATATGAGTAAGCGAGTACATGACTAATATTTTTTATCTCTGATACAGCTCACCAGATCTTAATCAAATTTGCTCAACATTTTAGTATTTGTTGTCCTTCTTCAGAACATCTCAAAGTTGAATTTCCCGACCAAAAAATATTTGCCCCCTTTTTTTCGACATGTCATTCTTACAGGAATTTTCGAAATTTCAATCATCAATTCCTCAAAATCTACTAGACTGCTTGTTACCAAAATCTGTGCAGTTCTAAGATAGAAGATGAAGAAGTTTCACGTACGTAGATCGGATTTGCATTGAAACCTGTGGAGCGTCTAAAATTATAATTCTATGCCCCTAGATAATTAATTTCAATTTTTATTACGGGTATATTATAATTCCAATTAACGACTAGTAAGTAGCATGACTTATCAGTTAATCACCTAGATCTATATTTCACGTATAGTATTTAGAGACACCCCTATTGGTTTATTGTACAAATCTCACCCCCTCTGTGATTGGATGTCATGTTATTGTGACGCCAATGGGTGGGTCAATCATTATAAAATTATAAAATTCAATTAACCAATAAGTTCATACACTGATTTATTTTTAATTTCATAATATATATATACGCAACTAATGAAAGTTGGCCAGTGTTTTCGTTCACAGAATAATAACAAATCCGTCAAAAACGTCGCCACCCCATTCACACTTTCAAATTTCACTTTACCATGCCGCGGTCATCGATCACTGCGAGTCAGCACCACGCAGTGGCCTGGCCTTCTTACAAGTACTTAACAGACAAATTAACATGTTGCTATAATCATCATTATTTTCATTTATTCGGATCATGATTTAACATGCTGCCGAGTAAAACGAATGTGGATTATTTTACCGATTCTGTGTTTAATGTAAACGGTAAAGTTGTAAACTTTCAGGTTAATTGATAGAAACTTTGTATACACATAGTAAATTTTATGGGTTTCCATGAAATAATTGAGTCGTGTTTTCTACAGCCTCATCATGCAAGTCAATGCTCGAGTCGAACTCTCTTCTCTTCGCTATAGAACCACAATAACACATAATCAGGAAATATAGAATAAAGAAATGATAGTCAAGATGCATTATCAATCATTTATTCAATAAAAGTATTATAAAGGTATATAAAGGGTATAGTTGTAATGAGATATATTTCATATCATCTTTACTACTGATGTATAATAACAGATATTATAGAACGTGATTAATTTACAGATTATTTCAGCCCTGTTTGATTATTCGTTGTGAATATACAAATCATGTTATAGGTAAGTGTAGAAGATTGTTTGAGAAATTCTTTAAAATAACCGAAGTTTTATCCCCTGTATTACAAATTTATCGCAGATCCCACTTAATAGCCTAAGGCCTTGTATAACGAATAAGAAATTTGTTGATTAAGCGATAATTAGTGGATTAGCTTGTTATTACCCTTGGTTACCAATGTTATTTTTGTACTGCAATTGAATAATTTGCTTAATGAACACATTTTTATTATTGGTAATATGGGCCCTTAATAGGTTAGTGCCAGGATGGTTCCTACATTATAGTCCACGACCGCTTCCTTCCCACTATCCTTCCCATTACCTCAAAAACCTTCATTGCATTATCCCATCATCTCATTTTCAAAGTTATACATGAAAGTTACAAAATATAATATTGTGTAGCCTACAGATCATGCAGATATGCATATCATAAACATAATCACACAAAATGATCTACTTCAAGTATCTATAGGGCCAATGGCGATAACGGTAGAGATTATATCGCGATATGTTTTTAAGCATTGCATTCGCTTTTTTTTTATCGAATATGTCAAAAAAGATTCACAAGTCACTTTCGATTCTATTGGATTCGAATAATTTCGTTTCTATTTTACAAACATCTAAAGGTCTTTACACTTTACATACATTAACCACACCATTATACACTTCCTCGTCATTTGAAACCACATTTTCACTACCTTACTCGAGCGGTATATTTTATATTCAATACATTTTCTTGTAGGCCTATCATATAGCACCACAAATACTTCGTCTTTCTATCTGATTATTCGTTAACAGAATATTTAATATATTTTAGAAGGTAGATGATGCAAATCGCTTTAAAACCGATTCACAACAGAAATGAGCAATAGTCATGTTCGCCCAGTGATATTTCATATCCCCGTTGCCTGCATCCACGCAGTATAGCAGTGACGAAGAAAATATAAATGTTCACAAACTCCAAACCTCAAACATTGCTCCTGATTTTCAATCAAGCTGTAAACCCCGGTCAATTGGATTACACTTGGATTAACTGCCAACAATGTGAAAAGTTGGCGGTCACTTAGATCAGCTGCTAATTTAAACAAGAGAGCCTATACATCTATACAAGCGCCAAGTGGACATCGTCGCCGCTGCGACATTTTGTAAAATGATCCCACCATGAGACAGCAGCAGGTTTCGGACAGTTAAGAACGAGTAGGACTTGCAAAAAAGTGAATAAAAAATAATTTCATGGTCGATTGCTGAAAACACATCTTCTTTCACCATAACCCGTGGCCAAAAGCATTGATTTATTATCTGTTTGGAACAAAAAGTTGCACGTGGAAGGCTATATAGGCACGCAGGATCCTCGCATTCACAGCCCATTGACGAACCTCCACACCATTAGGTACTGTTGAAGAATGTGTTGGTATGAATGATAAGAAGATAATTATCATAACAGAAACAAGAGTGACGGCTATTGCGCATGCCCTTCAGCAGCGTCACAGAGGAGACGCTTTCTGACCCGCTATCAAGAGTCATGGGGGGTTGCGGCATTGCGGCCATGGAGGGTTGCGGCGGTTGCGGCCATTTCCAAGTTATTACTTACTCTAATAGATCATTCTTAGTTCAAAATTAAATGAATGTAAAATACATTATCAATTGCATGTAAATAGCACATATCCTGCCTATGCCTATGGTCCTCTCTGTCATAGGCTCTCGACTAAAACAAGCTATCTCATTGGCTGTTTTTTTTACTGCGAAACTATTGTGAATGCCGAGAGGTTAACAACTCCTGAAATCAGGTGTACACTTGCCCTGAAATCCCATGAAATCCCATTGAAATCCCTGAAATCCCTGAAATCACCTGAAATCCCTGAAATCACCTGAAATCACCTGAAATCACCTGAAATCACTTGAAATCCCTGAAATCACCTGAAATCCCTGAAATCACCTGAAATCCCTAAAATCACTTGAAATCCCTGGAATCACCTGAAATCACCTGAAATCACCTGAAATCACCTGAAATCACTTGAAATCCCTGAAATCACCTGAAATCCCTGAAATCACTTGAAATCCCTGAAATCCCTGAAATCCCTGAAATCACCTGAAATCATCTGAAATCACTTGAAATCATCTGAAATCACTTGAAATCCCTGAAATCACCTGAAATCCCTGAAATCCCTGAAATCACTTGAAATCACCTGAAATCCCCTGAAATCTTGAAATCTGAAATCAGGTGTACACCAAATTTTCGAGTTGTAAACCCCTCGGTGAATGCTATGGAATATTGCTGTCATTAAGTCAACTTAACTATTAATTTATGTTGTAAATGGGCATGTATTCTTTTTTATATTTTGTGAATCAAAATAATGAGAATTTTTTAACTTGGTAACTTGGTATTTGAAACTGATTTGACACAATGAAACTACATTGGGTGTTGTAATAACCACACAATACATTGAAGCTCCAATGAGTCATACAGTGCAGGCCATAAGTTACTCACTGACTGTTCTGTCGGCCCTGTACAGTCACAATTAAACACGTCTTATCTCCCAACATCTTACTCGGCATGCAGTGGGCAGCTAATAGCTGATAATAACTGAACGAGAGATGAGGGGGGGGGGGGGAGGACATTAAAATAATTGGATTACAAATTCCATTTGAAGTGGGTCACACACTGTGGTCACCCGTGCACTTAGCGTGGCCATTACGGTATGGTCGACACCTCATTTTAATCTAATAACTCATATCATTTAGAATTCTTGACTGAATCAAGCTCAAAATATTTCAATATCGAAATGATGAAATATCGATTGTAAATCATAAATTGTTCCAGTTATATATATATATATATATATATATATATTTATATCGACTATAGTTAAGGGTGTGGCTTATTGATTGGCCATCTAGATCTATGCACATTTATATATAGGCCTACCCTTGATGGAGATTTTGAGAATCCCCTCCAATAAACAGCCCACTTGATTCGATGTTATGTTTTGTGACATCAAAGTGAACAAAGAAAACGACAGCGGTCAACTGTAGAGAGCCTATATATTATGAAAGAGAGTTCCATTAAGTGACTTATTGGGAGCAAAAGCTTGGCCACCGTTTTTTCAATGTTTTTCTCTGTCAAGTGTAGGGAAATTATGTGATATTTAGATGCAGTGGGTGATAGATTCTGCATTCAATTTTGAACTAAGAATAAGCTAATAAGGAATAACTTGGGAATAGGAACGCTAAATGAGCAAAACATGGCTGCTGCAGCTCCCATGACCGCTCCCTTTTATATGAAATCTTTCGTCAAATGTAGCCCCTAAACAACATAGCTGTAAGTGGGGTCGTCAAGCGAACTGTAGTCATACTATCAGAGGAAAACTACTATCGTGTGAATGTAGTGTAGCCTTATACTTGTATTCGCTGAAGAAGAAGGTAGTCTACCAACTAATAATTCATAAAAACGTCGATAGTTACTTAATCTATGACTGCCACTTCAAGGATTTAAAGACGCGATTGCGATTTTGATCGTATATTGAGCCCTAAAAATTCATAACACCCTAAAATGTACTACAGCTGAACAGACAACGGTGATATATTTGTGTTTGCTATGTTGGTAGACGACATTCTCTTGTCGACACAAGTATATCTGGGTTGGAATGCTTGCTGCACATGGCTGGGGTACATTATCGCTTAGTGCAGGGCGAAAAACGGAAAGGCGAGCTGTGAAAGAAATTTGTTCGATTGAATTGTTTTGCACGGTGAGCTGAACTTGACACGGTTATTAATCCAATCAAACCGGAATGCGAGGAAAGTGTTCACGGTGATTTAACGTACGTTCAAAGAACAAACTGGATGATATGCAAGTACATGGACTTCACTATGGCAATGGTTTTACGTGATTAAGTGTATTTTATTCACAATTACTATGAATTGTGCATTTTGTTAGGACTCGATTGAGAGACTAATTGATTGAGATACACATTTGAATACGAGATGCATGATCTAACAGTGCAGTATTCGTTGGTATATATATATATATATATATATATATATATATATATATATATATATATATATATATATATATATATATATATATTGATTTTCATATTTTGTAGATGAAAAAAAATGTAACTTTTGATGAATCAAAGAAGAAACCAACTATAAATATTAATTCAAAATGTATATTCAAGTAAATAAGTTAATATATATATATACATATATTGACTTGATAATAGTTGGTTGCATATGATGCAAGTGATGCATTAAGTTTTCTTTATCACACAGTTTTCACCTTGAAAATTATGAATTCGTATGAAAACAGTAAGAGTTTAAAAGATATATAACTTTCAAAAAGATTTGAAATTTTGGAAGGATAGAAAGATCTTCTGTATATATAAATATATATCAAGGAGTGTAGATAACAAGATTATAAAATAATAATGATTCCATTTAAGATTCTAATTTTTCCATTCAAAACGATCACAAATCATCGGAGGTGTTTGGAAGTAGTGACATATTTTGCTCTTCAACGTTATTAATCAATGTTATCCCGGAAATGAAGACAAGTTGTAAAAATAATGATATTATCAATAATTCATTTACTGAAAACAGTTTCCTTTAGCAACTGAAGCAGCAACCAGTTTTATACTCAAAATTGGAAGAAAGGTCAAAACATACATCAAATCCATTTCACTTTTTCATAATACTTATTGTAAGTTGAATTAAACAATGGAACGTTTCCTTAAAAACTTAACAAATGCTGTATAAATATGAATTTTACAATGGTTCCATTTATACTCAAATAGATGTCATATTGGCCAGTATAGGCTATAAATAAATAAATATAAATATATTCATATATATATATATATATATATATATATATATATATATATATATATATCATATTTAGTTTGAGTAACGTGATGTGTTATAACAATCTCACAAGTGGATTCGAACAAAATCATAATAACTGTACTAATTGGGCTAATTAATTAGAATAAAAACGTTTCAATTATAACAAAAATAGATAAATTACAATAACCCCCCCCCCCCCTTCTATAGGGCCTAATTGTTGATCTCACCGAGCTGGTAATCGAGGTTACTCCCCCTCACCCCCAACTCTTCAACCTCTTCTCTCTCTTGGGCCGTCATGTAGCCTCGTGAGCTGCTGGAGGGGGTCTGTATATAAAGAATAGAGTTGTGCAGAACTAGAGTTTCATTCTGATTTGTGTAAGTGACTAGGGCGGTTGCAGTTTACGAGGCTACAAACAAGGAGGAGAAAGTCGTCTCGAGTTAGTGTGCGATTGTCCGTCTCCAGGTAGGTAACGTGCTTTAACTATAGACACTGTCTCTAGAACACTGGCTGTGTGGTCACGTACAAGATTCCGTCCTTGACATAGACATTTGATGCAGTTCTAATGCTGAAATATTGTTGATCTGATAGTATTTATATTGTGAAAAGAAATAATAGCTCGAAGACAGTGAATTATCAAGTTTGGGTGAACACAAGATTGGTGACAATGGTGTCCATCAGTAAACAGACGATAACAGACGTCCAGTTGAAGTTAGTGTTTCAATTCGAGACTGGAAAAAATATTTCAGCGCTCGCAACAATAAACAAAATTATAACTCCCCCTGACTCATTCAGCTGCCCCCCGTGGCTCATTTAGCAAAGGCACTGGTTCAGAAACTGAAACCAAATCGAGGTCCGGATTAAGTACGAGTTTTTATAAATACCCTTCATCTATCTTCTGATCGCTCAATCATATCCCCACATAGCCTTACCTATTGGTGGGGTACGTCGCTTGATGATCAATAATCATAATCAGGCATATGCATATGAGATAGCAAATATTTCATGATATACCATGAACCACTGTATGTATATATACACACATAAAGAGGGAAAGAAAAAAAAAGAGAGAGAGAGAGAGAGAGAGAGAGAGAGAGAGAGTGGTGATATCTAATATTCATATTCAATGCATCAGAAACTTTAAAAAAAGAAATTTAATTTTAATGGACCAAATATAATTACACAGAATGTCCCGAGCACGTCGAGGCGGTTTCATAGTTGATTGATCTAGATTCGTGTTATATTGTTCTCGCAGAGGAGTTTTAGTGGCTGCTGCTGCTGCAAGCAAAAGTCATTCATCTATGTTTCACTTGGTACATTTCACTCGCGGAAATTCTTCAAATGAAAGGTAGAAAAGTGTTTACATTGATGCTGAATTTCATTTATCGTTCATTCAGAATGAATTTGAATTGAACTTTAAATCTTTATTCATTACAAATGTTTATTAATTCTAATCAGCTTAGCTCTGGGCTTCCCAGGTCGACATGAATACATTATAAACTTACCTAACTATGTTAGAATGAGTAATTCAGAGCCCGTTGTACCAAATGATGATCAACTATTGATTAGTTGATGGTTAATTACTCAAGATACGAAAATTACATATGTAATCAAGGATGATAACAAAGTAATTTGCTCATTTTTGCTCAACTGCTACAACTATACATTAAAAAGTTTGAAACTACAAATTATACACCTTAAAATTGAAAGTTAAAAAAAATCCAGTTGGTAGTAACTTCTCAGCAGCGTGGGACATGGAAAATCAGCCTACAGCTCGGCTAGAAACTTGTCGATGGTTGACATTGTTGTTTGCGTGGGTTGAGTTTAGCATGCGACGTCCAGTCCAATGTCTCATTGAGTGGAGTACAAGTCTTGAAAACTGATCGGTGGAAGCGCCGGGTTCAGTTTGATGTCTCATTGAGTGGAGTACAAGTCTTGAAAACTAATCGGTGGAAGCGCCGGTTCATTTTGATGTCTCATTGAGTGGAGTACAAGTCTTGAAAACTAATCGGTGGAAGCGCCGGGTGCAGTTTGATGTCTCATTGAGTGGAGTACAAGTCTTGAAAACTAATCGGTGTAAGCGCCGGTTCATTTTGAAGTCTCATTGAGTGGAGTACAAGTCTTGAAAACTAATCGGTGGAAGCGCCGGGTCCAGTCTGAAGTCTCATTAGATGGAGTGTCTTTATATCAGTAGAGGTGCCGGGTTCATGTTTGAAATCTTCTTTTTTCATCTTCTTTTCTCATAATTGAAATTTATGGTAGTGGTAAAGTAGTGTGTGTTTATTCCTCCAATCTTCTTTCGACGAAATTGGTACACAAAGTACATATTTTACAATATAACTTGAAAATAACATTAGTTGATTGAGTATGGCAGCATGCCATCATTTATAAATTATTAATAAATTGGTAATTATAGTATATCAAACAAGTAATACAACCATTATAATGATACCTTCAAATATTTAAACCATTCTTTCTATTTTCGAAATACTAATACAAATTGAAGAACCCCTGACTCATGCTTTTATCACTGGCTCCCGCTGAAGACAATTGGGATGTACCGTGAAAGAAGAGGTTGTCTTGTCTGAATTCACGTATATGTCACCATTTCTAAATACTACGTCAAATGATTTATGAATTGCAGTTACGCAACAGATAATCGGTTGTTACACCAATAAAAGCATATACGTAACAATTAACCCAAAATGATAAAATAAAATCCATTAGTTATATGACCATCATAAAATATTATTCATCGTTAATAATTCGTTTTTTTATGATGCATTGCATTATTTATTTCATTTTATATTTCATAACTTTGGTATATTTATAATATTAAATGAATAAACGTGCAGTAGGTAATAGCTGGTTACCAGTGTCTATGAGATTATCTCTATTGTTAGCAATAGTTTCAAGCAGATATATGCAGGGCACAGTGGAACCACATCATCAGCATTCACCTTACATAAGAGCTAGCAGCTTGATCTCTGCGCTTAGCTTCCTTGTCGAACCACTTTCTATTTCTACACAAACCGCGTGCACCTGTTCCCGTACTGCTCCGGTGCATTGACCCAGTGACCACAAACCCATTGTCTTAAACACACCGACATTTAAACACAAAACCTGGATTCGAATTCGAATTCGCGGAATAACTAGTTAGATATGCGGTCACATGAAATGGTTATTTCCACAATTTTCAATTTAATTAAATGAAATATATGGATATTTGATCAATATATTTCCGTAGACATGACCGGAGAGTGGATGTCTTCTAGTTTTAGTGCGTATAATATCAGTGTATTTTCTTCAGGATGCATTTTACTCTAGCGTGATCAACCAGTTTATGTGACCGCAAATGTACAGGTAATGAAGACGATGTAAAAACGTGTAATTCAATTATTACATTGTAATATTATTGTTATGTAACATTTAATTACGGAATAATTTCCCAATCGAGTTCCGAGATTAAATATAATGGATGATTACTGTATTACCTATAGATGTAGTAGTTGTACAATTCAATTAGTCCCGTGCATGCTTATTGCCACTCGCTACATTTAAATAATAGTTGTCAGTAGGCCTACTTACAAGTAACTTTTTTCAAATTAGATATTACTTTCATTGATCCATTATTTATCTGGGTGGCAAGACCACCTAGGGATATGGCTTTTATCATGAGCGCGGAATTCACTAAGCGAATTCACATAGCGCCAATTGCAGACGTAGGCGAGAGGAACGGAGGTGTGCACCGAAATTCATTTTTGTTGATCTGTGAGAGTGAACTGTCTTGGTATAGTTTTCTTTCGTCCATGGCTTTATTAACACCTGCTCGTATATTCCGTATAGAACGTATAGTCTTATTTATTTTAGTAAGTGTAGTCTCAAAGAGAGGCTTAGTACAGTATTGACGCATGCTGATTGTCATTTTATTGGCTACAAATGGCCACAGCGTACAGGCTGGAGAATTTCAGATATACACGAATAATTAATAGACAGCAGATTAGTTGAACCATTATGAGATTTCACTACACTTGCAGAACTTATCTTCAGCTGCACTTACTAAAATAACGAAGACTATACCCCCAAATAACCTAGCTGTTGGCGGGGTTGTGAACCGAACAATAGGGTATAATCATCAAATTGGCTTCTTGTGTTTCAGAATGAAATTGTTCGCGTTGTTGTTGTTGGCGGTGGGCGTGGCCTGCGCGGAGAGCGATGAACGCGAGAAGAGGCAGAGCCAGCAGATTTACTACGGTCAGCAGCCGCGTGGGGTCCAGGCCAGCAGTCAGTTGGCGACCAGATTTCCCTCCACGACTCAGACATTCCGCCCCTCCGCCGTCATTGACGACGAGAGCGTCAACCGCAACGCCGTGACACCAGCGTCGCCCCACCAGAGGCAGCAGACGTCGCGACGCCCGGTGGCCGACAGCCAGAGGGAGTACCAACACCAAGTGCCCGTCTACAGGCCGCAGCCCCAGCAGCAGCAGCTGGTGAGGGGCCCACCAGCCCAGAGGGGGCAGTACCCTCCCAAACAGCAGCAGCTAACGGTAAATATTATAATCTTTCATTGTGTATTGGAGAGAAAAATGTCTATATAGGCCCTACCGTATATTTCGATAAGAAAAGCAATGACACCTTTCAAAAGAGTTGAATCCTTGAAGTTGAAGTAATATTATAATATAATTACCGAAGTTCTTACAATTATTTAGTTGAGTGACCTTTTACTTTCGCATGTATACAAGTATAACAGTTATGTAAAGAGCTTCATCTTCATAAAAATGAATGTAATTATTCAATCAAATACATTCAATTAGAGTTTAATTTATAATGAAATTATATAATTTTCCTTGACAAAAAATTGTCCTCCCCTATCTAAGGTCGCTGCTAGTTGGTCCTAGTCACGTGTAACGTTCATTGTTGACAACAATAACATTTGCCAATCATTGTTGCAAGGATGCAGGCTACGCCACAGCGTGAAAGTGCCAAGGTCGACCATAGTCTAGTCATACATTAAAAAACTTCATTACTCTATGGTCTAGTCACGCCAGCTTATTATTTGTTTAATCATGGAGTTATTTTAGTAACTATTGACTAATGAGTATAATGACCATTCCAATAATGATTTAAAAGAGAGATATTTATATGGACTGTAAACTCGAAAGCTATATATACACACTCACACCCTGATTTTGAAACTATCAATTCTTTTTCACTGCCTTCGTTATACAGCCAGCTTGTTGATCATCCCTAACAAACTTGATTAATTTCATCCAATGAAATATATTTATTTTCTTAAAGAAGACCAAACTAAAGTTCTTTTAACTCGGTGGAAACATGTATTAGAGCAATAATAACATTATGCGGAAATTTCATTCAAATCGGATAAAATTTCCAAATCGACACTTTCACTCAATACTATTCTTAGAAGGATTCTCAACATTTAATTTTTGAACGTCGTTTTAAAGAAAGGTTATTCTCAAAAACAATTCAATCTTTCGGGTATGACATCCCATCCAATTTTCAGAAAAGTAACAGCATTGGTTACTTTGTCGACTTGAGGGCCGCGCACAGAATGTAAGTTATATATATTTTTTCGGTAGTGAAATGAAAATGTGCTCATCCAATAACACCTGCTTTATGCGGGACTCAGACTCACATTTGTCAAATTGTACAATTTGTAAAAATGTGTATGGACATTCGAGGGTCGAAGTTGCTTTTTAGCATATACAACAGATATCTACCAAGACCGTTCACTCTTATGGCAGAACAATACTCAATTTTCCATGCATTTCCCTATACATGCAAGGTTCAGCAATCAGGTTCAGAATGCAAGGTTCAGCGTGCTAGCCACTGATCCATCCGTATCCGTCCATACAATCGGTACTTAACGGAGAAAACAGATGACTTGCAGAAGCTATTGAATCAACCAGTTAGTATAGTAATGGGGACAGACCTCAGTGGCTCGCTTATAATTACTGGTCAGTGATAGACCTACTGTTGTTTATAGCATTGAACTCATTGTTTGTTTTAATGACAAGCCGATATCTGTGTCGTCAGTTTACCTGCCATGACTTCAAATCTCAAGACCATTGTCAAGCAGCAATCATTCTTACAAATGGAAATCACTTTTTTTTTTGTAAATATGGCTACTCTAGATGCAATTTTAACAATTACTTTAAAATGTCTCATTTGGCCATTTATTCAATAAAAGATCTACCGTATGTACAGTTGGGGTTGCATAAAGTGGTTGATATCGACCCACATTAAAATGCATCCTGAAAAAAATATGTTGATATTATACGCACTGAAACTAGAAGGCAATTTACATACGCACTCCACACCTACTCTGAGGAAAAAATTGCTGTGCGTACATTATATTTGAATTGAAAATTTAATACCAGAAAAAAACATTTTACGTGACCGAAAGTGTACGTAGAACGTACTGCACATAAAAGTTTGATTACGGGAGGAGATCACACTACTATTTTATGATTTACAAATTTCAATGGAATTATACCAAATATCGATATACTAAAACCATGTAGTGCCTTGATGATGATGGCTATTACCTTCCAAATGATCTCACCAACAGCTAGTTATTTGGGGTTACAAACAACCGGGAGACAGAAGAATGATGTTTCCAAAAATCCATCTATTATGAGCGGGACTAGTACCTGACTGTGAACTTCAGTTTCTGAAGTACTTCTAAACCGTTGCTTCCGTTGTCATCACTCTACAGTTTGTGCTGGATTCAGTACACTCGATTTTTTTAATTTGAGCGAAAGTATTACGAACGGATATTGACAAAGTGTATGTAGGCCCTACATCATAAATTGTAATTTGATCTCGAAAGCTTGATTAAGTATCGAGATTTCACGTAAAGGTGCATACAAACTGCTTCTCGCCACCATCTGCCGTGGGTTGTGGTTCATCATAATCTACTGGCATCAATCAGTTTATAGAAAGGCAGTAGAAAAGCTATATATATATATATATATATATATATATATATATATATATATATGTACACACGAAGAAGAAGGTGCCGAACCACCGTCTCTCTTTACTACACCACTAGCGCGCGGGTGGTTAGTACCTTTTTTCGTGGTTACAAGTACGAGAGTGGTTGAGTAAACAACAATAATCACTATTTCAAGATTCAAGAATGAAGATTTTCTTTCGACTGTTAGAATGATTGGAAGAGGTGGTATATGGCCTAATACCAACTAATACCAACCAAGCAGGAGGGGAGTTTGAACGACGCACTGGAATGATAACTTAAGATCTATTGACACAAATCTTTAATCGTCCTCTAGTATTCACTTTCACGTCAGAGGGAAGCTACAAAAAAATTAGTCTGGTTGACTATAACGGGGATCGAACCCGGTCTCCTGAATGTCAGCGCACTAGCGTCTCATCTATCCGTCTCAGACCGAGTCCTTGGGAAGAAGGTTGCCTGTACATATGCAACCAGCACAGCATTTGTGTAAAGCCGGTTGCGGACGAGACAGAATGAGCAGGGGCTCTGAAATTGATTCAAAACACATTATCTTTGCAAACCTTTCATCATTATACCATATCGCTCTACCCCCGACCATCGTGTAAATATATTCACTCTTGTATAATAGTATCCAATTTCATATTTTATATACCGGTAAGTTTTACAATTTTGTTAATTTATTGTGAATGGTGATTATTTTAGCTAAAGAGCATTGAGCTTATTCAATGTCCCTATAAAATTACCGTCCGCTGTATTTTTATACATCAAGAAAAATACAAATAAATGAATAAAAATAAATAACACCTTACGTTGGCTTTCAACCAAAGTACATTTGACAAGAAAGTGACTTTTCCTGTTCTAATTACGTGTTGTGAAAGTGATAAAGTTCGTTTCAATCTGTCAAATTCAATCACCTGATATCGAACGTGATTCATACACTATTTGCGCTCAATTGTTTATTTACTGAGAGCGAGCCACCTTCGGTGCGGAGTGATGTATATCAGTTCAATTGAAAGCCAATTAAAAGAAATGGCAATCGATTTTTGCTTTCATGTTTTAACGCCTTTCTACAATTTGATTCTCGAAAATATGCTGGGTGCGTGAACGGTGCTTATAAACTTACAATTTCCAACATTTGTCCGCCTTTCCCAAATCACCTTCGCTGTCGCACATGCGATCTGCGCCCGCCACAAAAATACAATTATCTGTTTTATTATTCTTGGCTGTGATTAAATTTGTGAACAATAATTTATCAATTTTATTTTTGACGATTTTATTTAAATGATCTTGACTATATGATAATATTTGGTATAATATTTGACATTCAAAGCAATATAAAATGACAAGCGAAAGATTGTATTTATCTGTCAAATCTCCTGAATTGATATTGTAAACTATATCTGAGATATGTACCGATTGTGTACACAATACAGACTTAAACACGTGATTGTTTCGGTTCACTCATTTTTTTTAGCAGGGAAATTTTTGTGCAAATTTGTGATATCAAGTTTAGTTTCGACACCACAACGCATAATTCACCTATTTTAATACACTGTAAAAAACTAACAACCTGTAATTTTCATTTTCATTTTCATTTCCGTATATTGTAATTTTATTGTTATTTTCATGTAACTATAGATCAGTTAGTCCCTATTTTTGTTGTAAAGATAGTGTAATGCAGAATGGATGCAGATTTACGAAGAGAATATTACTGAGACACGTGATCGAGTGATCACTCTATACCGTCAATCAGAAGACCGGGGTTCGATTCCTGCCATACTGCCTGTCGTTCGTTTCTCGTCGTTTCTCTCGATCGTTAAGGTGGACATTTGCATGGCTCCTTGACAACAGGCCACGACCGACTCCTTCCCTCTATCCAAAACATCTAATAAAGTAGTATATCAACTCATCTTCACCTCATTCATCATCCGACGCCAATATCGTCGTCTTCAGTAGAGTGCGTCGTTAAACCTATAAATAAATTAGCTGGTATATGATGTGTGACTGAAATGAGAGTACGTCTCAGTTCTGTCCTGGTTCTTTGTCCATGTAGCATAAGAGTTTTTTCGCGTTTTCCTTCTCTCTGGGATGGCTCTTCAAAAACAGGTCCCGACCGTTTTCTTCCCATATATCCGAATACACCTAATAAAATAACCTTATAATCTCATCTGGCCATCATCTCATTCACCATCCACCGACGCCAATAGATGTTAGTCGTGACTTAGAGAGAGTTTGTCCTGGTTGCAGGAAGAGGAGCTGGAAGAGGAGGCCGAGCTGGAGAAGCCCGACCGCCTGACCGAGCTGCTACCTCAGTCCAAGTTCGACTGCAGCGCCAAGAAGACTGGTTATTACGCGGACGACGGACTCGGTTGCGAGGTGTTCCACTATTGCCAGGACAACGCTAAACACTCCTGGATCTGTCCCGAGGGCTTCCAGTTCCACCAGGCAAGTACACCCAACCTTGGATAAAAGCTGTCGTACCGATGGATAGGAGCAGCGTTCCAAAGCTGTGCGACCAGCTGTTTACTAAAAACCAAAAATGTGCTTTTACCAAGGCACCAATTTCGCTAGTCTATTATAATATTGCACTACGCAATTAACAAATGGTTCAAATTATATGCTTTATAACTTTTCATATATAAAAATAGAATAGCAAAAATACTTGGTCACGTAGTTTTTCCGCGCAGCATTTCTTCTGTCTACTATGGAGCCTTCTTTGCAGAAGATATCTCGTCCAAGTCGCAAAATGTTGTACATTAATTAGGAAACAAGTAAAACGTCGAGTATCGCAATAATCCGATTCAAAGTATAATTTGGATTTTATTCACCACGCAAAACTGAAAGATCCAACAATTCACCCTCGTGTTTCCTAGCTCCGGAGAGTATGCATCAGAAATTATCATGAGGATTATCATTATCATCAGAACATACTGACAGAAAAAAATAGCTCTATAGCGAAATTGTAGGCTATTGTCAAGTGATGTTACACATTATTGTAATAGGTGGACCACAATGTCTTCCGCATTGTGTTCCATCACAATTCTTAATTATCAGTTTCTTCACCCCCAACTTTTCTAGATGGTAACCTGACAAACAAGCTATCTCTCTTTATTTCGGTTCCAGGTCCATCTCATCTGCATGCCTCCCAGCGGTGACAACATCTGTGCCCAATCCTCCGAATACCACTTCGTTAACGACTACCTCTACCGGCCGATCAACACCGAGGAGCACAACCAGAAGCCGAACGTCAGCCTGCGCTACTCGGACCGCTACTACCCCGAGAACTACAACCACTACGACGGCGTCCAAGAGACCCAGCAGCAGCCCGAGCGTCAGGTCGTCCAGCAGGTCGCCCCGGTCCACCACCGTCGTCCCGTGCAGCAGCCGATCGCCAGGCAGCAGTACGCGCAGCCGACGCAGCGACCTCAGCAGTTCACGTCGGCCGCCCCTCAACGGCCACAATTCGCGCCTCAACAGTTCGTCCGTCAACAGCCCAACCAGGTGTTCCACTCGCCCGAAGAGGTCAACATCCCCCTCCAACACCGGCGTCCCGTGTCCCCCTCCCCGCCCCCAAGGAACAACTACCAGGAGCGAGACGACGATGAGGAGGAGGACGAGGAGTACGAGTACGAGGATCCTCCCTTCAGACAGGGATGAAGCGAGTCGAAGACTGGACGAGGAGTCTCGGTCTAGAATTAGGGTATCACTCAGGAGGAAACTAAATTAACTCGAGAAAATAGTATTTCCTATAAATGGACGCCCATTGTTTTTTATGAGATTGTCTAATTGTTATCGCAATATTTAAAAACGTTTTTAGATATATTTTAATGTGTGCAATCAAACTGTATAATACTGACGAGCCTCATTTTCCGTATTTATTTTATTTTGCTGTAATTGTTGCTCACATGTTTTTTGTTAGTCTAGTTTCCGGCTGAGATAATGTAGGAGCCGATCTGAGATCGGAGCTCAAATGATATGCGACTGAGTATTAATTTATAAAAAAGCAGGTATATTTAATCCAATCTTCACCTACGAATAACGAGAAAATAGTGTATTATAATTGTATCAAGGCTCGCAATGATTATTGCAAGAGTCATATCGAGTTGACGCCTTGAGAGTGTTGTTATCCGCAATCATGCCATTCATTGTATTGTTTTTTCCTTAATAAAAAACCTGGATAATTTTATTATGTAAATTGTTTGTTTTTGGCGATACTACCACCCCGAAGACACAGTTAGATTATAATATTGCTAATTTAACAAATTGAACAATTCAAAAGTTGTGTTGGGGTAAACGTTTTCAATCTTTTCAAAATTTGACTGAGAGTAAATTGCTAGTTTTATATTCACTCACATGAAGACGCTCATAATAATTTACAACTGACACTTCATAACAATCGTACACGCTGTTATAAAATTAAAACGAAGAGCAAATGTAGTAGAATAATTTACAGAGTAATGAAGCATTCTACTGAAATATGATGGGATTTTGAGTGAATACGATGAACGGATATGTAGTGATAAAATGTCAATCAAATCATAATGAGAATTGAAGTAAATTGTTTCTCAATTTTTAAAATAGAACGCTTTTGATGCTGACGACATTCCAAATTATTAAAGACACACCATTATATTGAAACTTTTCAAAAGACCTTTTACTTTTTAAACTATTGCCATGGCTATCAGAATTTGTCAATTTGTGGAATTTGTCAATTTGTCAATTTGTCAATTCGAGTCTAGAAATTTGTGACTGTACGAAAGATATGAAAAATTAAAACTGTTCAAGAAGACTTTTCTCTCTGGCGTAATGGGTAGCGCGTCAGACCGGCAATCTGGAGATCCGGGTTCAGGTCCCGGGAAAGGTCGCGATATTTGAACAGTTTTAAAACATACCATATATATGTATACATACATACATATACATACCCTATACATATATCCCTATGCAAAAGAGGAATAAACCTCTTTTGCGTTGATAATATTCATAAATCATAATATCATATACACTTTTATATTTAGAATTTGAATTGGACGTTCCGAGAGATGGATGATAAGTGATGATACACAGTAAGAGAGGCAAGTGATATGAGAAAATGAGGTGGGTACACGTACAAGTTGGAGGAAACACATCGACAGGGTACAAAATAACTCATAATAGAATGGACAAGAGTACTGTGGGGTAAGTTCCATAAGAATCAACAAGCTCAAGTTTCCCACTATACCCTTTCAAAATAAATTCCACGGACTCGGAAGAAAATACTCAACAGGCGAAAATCACAGGAACATACATTAAGGAAGGAGAGTTTGCATTTATTTCTTTGAGTGAAAGAAGTGTTTTGAATGGAGTATTCACTCACTTGATGAGATCCAATAAGATAGAAACATGTCGAAGTTTTAGTGCATTACTGTTACTCACCTACCAGCTGCATGCGCCGGTATTATTTAAATTACTACTGCCAAGTTTAACAAAAGACATTGCGTTTTAATTCTTATTTTATTGTCAATTTAGAGAGGCCGCAATAGGGATGTATTTTATTTTTATTTTTTCAGACATGGTTAATTATACATTTTGCATCTAAATTACTCACTTGGAGGACAACATATACTAGAAGGGTTACACTGAAATTGGAAAAAAAATATTTTCAATAGTTTCAATTACAAGGGAAAAAAAATCCAATTTTTCAAATGTCACCATGTTTCTTAGACTGTAAAACGTCTGTATTTCGAATCGAAGTTTCTTCACGAAGTTCTACTCCTTGCTGACCGATCTAAGCTACCTGTTGCTGCTCGTCTCTTTTCCCCACCCTTCACGGGCTTCACCCCATCAGTCATCTCAGCCATGATGCTGTGCGCGGGATATTTATTCCCGCGTAGTTGGCTAGCGTGCCTGCTCATCCATCTCTCTTCTTCCCATTGTCTGCCGTGTAGCTCCGCCTCGCGATGACGCGAACCGAGAACCCACGGCGAGCGAGTGAGCCGAAGAGGAAGGTCGGGCGTGGAGTTCGGTCGCACGTTCAGCGACCACATCACGCAAACAACACTAACACCAGTACAGAAAGAGATTATTTATACGAGATAACTGTCAAATCAGTGATAAACTCATTGTAATTTCGATTACTGAACTAAACCACGTGTGAACAATTCGGTTTCAAGTGTAAGTTACATTTTTACGTCGTTATTTTAGATTCTGTCTTTGTTCACGGGTAAAAATAGTCTTTTAAACTTTTTTTTAGTAGTATTTACCGATACCGGGAAGCTGTAAAAACGACGTGTTATCCACTTGAACTGCGGATGAACAACAAATGTCACACTTGAAAGTGAACCTCTGTTTAGTGTCCAAGGATAATCTACACGGCCGAGAATGCATCCTGTGCGATGGTTAAATCGAGTGCATAATACAGCTCTGTACAACGTGATTGAAGACAAGCCTGAAAGGTTGTTTGACAGTTCGGTGCACGAGCAAGTCTCACTAGGATGTTAGAAGAAAGACCTTCAGTTTATTAGAAATGTACGAAAAGTGCAATTTTCGAGTCGAGTTTGGCAGGTGAACACCGGTTCGAATTAAAGCGCGTGTCACCAATGTGACAGCTAGCCAGTCACGTGAAGTGTCAACGAGATCGTAATTAGTATAGGCCTAATATTCATTAATCTACATAATGAGTGTCAAAAGTAATTTTAATACGCTGTTGAAAATCTCGAGAATGTCTACAGTGGAAGGTCCCACTTCGAAAGGAGATGACAAATCTAGTGGGACGTCGAGTGCAGGCAGCACCCCCTCATTGGACTCGGTTTCCAATGGGATTTCGAAGGGGTCGCCCATGAATGGAGATACAGTGAAAGATGTTAAAGATGGTCACACGCGAAGACTTAATCTCAAGATGAGTTTCAGGACGTTATCGTCGCCTAAGAAAGTGGATAAACCTAAACTTCAAGGTAAGATTGTAATGTTTATTTAGTTTATTTTTGTCTTGATCCATGCATGTCGCACGTGTCAGAGAATAAATTATATATCTAAAAAACCAAAGAGAGAAATATTAACATTTCATAAATAGATTCACAGCACCATTGATAAGTCGGTACATGGAATGTAAATTCTACATTTGGTTCATATAGTAACTGTATATGGACTAGGGCTATATTATTCAGATGTGTGTAGAAATGTAATGGGTTTTGTGTGTGGGGTGGGGGGGGGGGGTGCTCCGTGGCTCATTCAGCTTGAACTAGGCACTAGTTTAGAAACTGAAATCATTTCCGGCGCAGGTTCGTGGGTATCATTCATTCATCATCCGCTCAATTTTGTACCCCTAAATAACCCAGCTGTTGGTGGTGTCGATGAGCAAACGAGAAACATCGTTTAATTTTTTCTCTGTTTGATATGAAGATACAAAATAATGAAAATATGGAGAAAAAAATTGAGTTATTCTATGAATTCTATGATTTATCTTCTTGGTTCGTGGTACGAGCGTAACAGAATTTGCGATTAACATTTCTGAGTATTACGGTTGAGACCACTATCCAATTAACATTCATGTTTCTTCGTTTTTTTAAATGTGTGCGTTTAACATTAATACAAATTCACGATATGTATACGTGATGTATTTTGCACCGGTACAGTCAACTCGATCAACTTTTACTGATGGGTCTCGGGAGTTTTTTCAGAGAATTAGTCGCCGTATCTACTATCCAAGTGTATAATTGGATGAGCGATAGCGAATACTTCCATCCTACTCTTACGAAGCTTTGTTTGTGAATGTTCTTGTTGTTGTTGTTTGTAAGCACTACACAGGTCGCACGGTTTGACTGATCAGACACTTTTTTTGAACACGCGTACTTCTTCAACTAGGAACTGTGTAGTTTTTGAGTCGAATCGGTTGGACCAATTTTTAGAAACATCATCACAAAGTTTCCCAAAACCCCGTGAGATTAGGCTGAGCGGGAAAAAATAAAAAATAAAACCTCTAAAAAAAACACACATAAACGATACACATTATCACAAATTTGTATTCCAATCGGACTAGCCCTTTTGCCAATAGATCTTATTCATCATTACAGTGCATCGATTAACCTAATATAAATAAATCAAACCACTCTGGAGTATTGAACGATATGATAACCTTACAAAGTACAAAATAGTCTCCTTATAGCAACAAAAGTCAAGTTAATTAACACGTTATATAGGTATAAAGTTCATACAAATATTTCAGCGTATTTTCGTTCGCAGTTTCAGAGGCCAAACTTTCAACTTGACATTCCTGCAGTGATGTGCTTGCTATACGTGTGGAGAGAGGATGTTCCTATATTTAGGGAATGTCAATATCCGGGTTCGATGAAGGAGGGGGGAACAGGCAGGAAGGGAATAGTTTCAGACGGGCAGGAAGCGAAGGCCTAACGCTGTATCTCTGCTCGCCAAGATCTGTGTACTCGACACCCGGCAATTACCCCGCTTCCGCTGTCCTTGTTAACAGGGTGCCTATACAAGATAACGACAATATTTCGCTAGCTTTTATCACTTCAACACTCTTATCCATTATATTATATAGGCCTATCATACAACTGAAAAATGAATTTAGAACAATTAGTTTAACGATAGGCTACCATTTTGTATAAATAAGTACAGATGAATACTGTCTGAAGACTGAAGAGCGTATACCGGAATAAAGTCGACTCGGTTGTGTGGCATGGGTTTGGGTGTCCAACCTTACGTGAATCCTAGCATTTTACAACCATCCATTGAGAAGTACCCCGAAGCCCATGTCACACGACCGAGTCGACTCTTCAGCGCCCCCACGAATACTGGGACGGGTGGACCAGTGGCTAGCACACTGAACCATCATCCAGGAGACCGAGGTTCGACCATCATGACAGAATTGTATCGTGATTTCCGTCTGTCGTTCAGATTTATACTAGGATGGCAACAGGTCACTACCGACTCTTTCCAACAATCCAAAAACACATAATAAAACAACCTATATCATCTCATTCATCATTGACCGACGCCAATAGATCTTGGTCCTCAGCACTGAATGAATTAATATAATCGTTGTGTTGCTGTGGCAGCTATTGTTCGTCGTTTGTTACTTGACCGCCTAAGCTATGGCTGGCCTGTTACACAATATTAAAACGAGCCGACCTTATATAATGATATTTCACTTTGATTCTTGTCGCCATTTCACTCGGACCTGTGACATCTTGTCACGTGATCCACCCAGCTGACTGCATGGAGCATTTGGTAAGAAACTGGTCATTTTCAAATTATGTGATTTTTTTTATGTGAGCTTTCTATTTTGTTGCTTCAACATCAAACGTTTAAATCGTACTTATAGGGGCGGTTTTGTATACCAAGTTGTGTACTCCTATTAAGAGTTTTGTACCAAGAGTCAAAAGTCTTGACGTTCATCCCAGAAAACATTATAAAGTTATAAATAATATAGTGTATGTAAAATTAAAGTATATACATATTCCTTTACACGTCGAATCGACATGGCCAGCAGTCAAAATCTCAGATTTGGATACAGGATTTGAAATTACAAAAAACAAATCGAAGACACGTACATAGGCTTACCATGAATACAAGAAAACACGAAATTCACGAAATTTGGTCGGTGCTTATGGGTCACACCATCTTGAAAATATACGTCCGTTTTTTGGATTTTTTAAATAAAGGCCGCGTTTCAATTAAAAGTGTATTTCTATGAAGCTAATAATTGATGAGGTACGAAAATAGCAATTGGTAACCATGCAATACTCGCAAGGGGGATAGCAAATCAATCCGCTGATTTATTATTCGTAAAACCTGACCGTAAATTACGCTTATTCATAGTAACCACAGTTATACGTTTTTTCCCGTACTGGTAAGGTACCAGTTGCTGTCCTCCGTAGCTTAATCAACTAAGGCACCGCTTTAGGAAAAAGTCACCGTTGATCGATGATTCGAGTCCCGCATAAGGCATGGGTTTATGTAAACGTCTCATTACTTATCACTTCATAGTTCCATTATCACCCGCTCATCCGTACTACCAAATAAGCTGGCTGTTGGAGGGGTCGTTATATCGAGTTTAACGACGCCCTGTAATGATAACTAAGATCTATCGGCGTCGAACTCGAATGCATGATTAACGAGATGAATGGGATGAAGGTTTCGAGGGTAGCCCTATTGTGGAGGATAGTGGCACAGACAATCGTGGGAAGAAAGCAGTTGTGGCCTACAGGAACCATCCTAGAATCAGCCTAGGCTACAGAGGTAAACGACGATAAGACCTGTATAAAGATTGACAGTGGCGTGGATCGAACCAAGGTGCAATATGCCCCTAACATCCAGTATCACATGAAGCGTGCACGTAAGCAACTGAGCTAAATGTACCGGTGACGATATAGTTACTCCGAGAGGAGAGGAGATGTAACACCGCCATTCTGCCCCCCCCCCCAGCATCTCGTTTTGTTTACAACGCGCCCGCGTGGTGAATAAGTTACAGCAGATAGGAATAGTCCCGATTTCACACCAGCTAGGCTGTCAGCTGTCAGCACCACGGAATTAGCTGGGCATTCTCAGAATTATGCTGTTCGCTCACTATATTACAGGCCTGTTTGTATATATCCAGAAGGTCGTCTACCAATATAACAAACACAAATATCACGAGCTATATTTGTACAGATTTGTTATTTCGAGGGTTAATGATTTCTCAGAACGAGATTTACGATTAGAAATACAACTACATCTTGTAAAAGAGTAGAATGTTTAACGCTGCAGCTATAGTTTGTCTATAATTAGGAAAACGCAGCATGTGCTTTGTAGGATGAGCGATATAGCCATATTTATATGTAATAGAAAACTATACGTAGCCTATACACACACAATTTGATTTTAAAACTATTGCGTCACAGTCTTCGTTGCGTTGCATATTTTAATCGTTTTACAATTTAACTGGTTTAACCTTTTGCTATTCTCAATAGCATTTAGTTCAAGTTGATGTGTAAGAAAAACATTAATTTTTTTTTTCAACTGTCAATCCGATTTATCCAATTTGTCATATTATTCAAATGCGCTTTGCCAATCCGATAAAAACTTCAAAATAATGTTTATCATTCTCATCTTTGAATTCCTTGAAAATTTGACTTTGTTCGAAGATAATATTACTCCATATTTTCTCGTCTGCGTTTTATATTGGAATTTTCAAAGTTTCGAAATGTTTTTTTCCTGAAAAGCGGCTAAACCGACTGCTCCACAAAACTATACAGTATTAAGTCACATGATATGACAAGTTGCACCAAAATGTGTTCTTTCGTTTGCCCTATAGAACGCGAACAAAAATGAAACACCCACGTTTTTTCAAGTGAACCTATGTTAAAATTGAGTCTTCTTCTCGCTCATCCAATCAACTATTCAGGTTTTCGACGACCTTCTTCCTTGGATATATCCTGGTTATACCTCGTTTCACTTTTGTCTTGTATGGGATCCGATCGACAGTCTCGTGTAGAGCCCTGGCGCTCGGGCGTGTCGATTACAGCCTGCAGTACTGATGTCATGCGAGGTTCAACCATAACATGGTTCAACCACAAATAATCGAGCTATTTAAATAGCTCGTTATCTGAGGTTCAAACACGGTGGGTTCAACTAAAAAATGAGCAAGAGTTTTGCAATCGCTTCGCTCGCTTTCCAGGAAAACGTTGTGTTCATTGGCACTATAACTAGGAAAAGGCCTTATATGCGTTGTGAGATGAGCTTAGAAGTATGGAAATGTAGAATTAGGGACATTTGGTCAGCTCAATGTACATATACAGGCCATGGATCACTTCAAAGGTTTAAAAACCGCGGCTGTCTGTTGGTATATAAACCTTGGTTTCCAAACAATTATACCAGTGCCTTCTTCATATCCATCACAGATTTTAAACGTTTTAATTTATTGGTGACACTTGTTGCTCACATTTAATAGTTTCTTAATTGCTTTCTTAATTGCTTTTATTGATGTGTGAAAAAGTACATTAAAAATGCGTTTTCTTCGTTATTTCAAATCCGATTGTTCCATAAATCGCTTAAAATATGTATGATAGTTCTTCCCACATTCAGTATAAATTTGAGAGCTTTTGAAAAAAATAAAATTCCAAGTATTTCTCCCCTGGCCTATTCTTATGGGGAATTTCCATACTTTCCAATTTTTTTCCGGAAAAACCGTTTGACCGATTTTTCTGAAAAACAATCCCAACCTATTCTGGTATAACACCAATTTGTAAAAAAAGTTTCGAGTTGATTGAAACTTTTTCGTGACCTGTATGCCGCGTACAAAATAACACAGAAAAAAAAAAAAAAAAAAAAGACCAAAATTTTTCGGTATATGGAATGAAAATCTTCGCTACGCTCATCTAACTAGGAAAACGCCTTATATGCGTTGTGAGATGAGCTTAGAAGTATGGAAATGTAGAATTAAGAACATTTTGTCAGCTCAATGTACATATACAGGCCATGGATCACTTTAAAGGTTTAAAAACCGCGGCCGTCTGTTGGTATATAAACCTTGGTTTCCAAACAATCAAACCAGTGCCTTCTTCATATACATCACAGATTTTAAACGTTTTAATTTATTGGTGACACTTGTTGCTCATATTTAATAGTTCCTTAATTGCTTTCTTAATTGCTTTTATTGATGTGTAAAAAAGTACCTTAAAAATGCGTTTTCTTCGTTATTTCACATCCGATTGTTCCATAAATCGCTTAAAATAGGTATGATAGATCTTTCCACACTCAGTATAAATTTGAGAGCTTTTGAAAAAAATAAAATTCCAAGTATTTCTCCCCTGGCCTATTCTTATGGGGAATTTCCATACTTTCCGATTTTTTTCCGGAAAATCCGTTCGACCGATTTTTCTGAAAAACAATCCCAACCTATTCTGGTATAACACCAATTTGTAAAAAAAGTTTCGAGTTGATTGAAACTTTTTCCTGACCTGTATGCCGCGTACAAAATTACACACAAAAAAACAAACAAACAAAAAAAAAAAAAAAAAAAAAAAAAACATAAAAACCAAGCCCAAAATTTTTCGGTATATGGAATGAAAATCTTCGCTACGCTCATCTAATAATTACCAAGAGGAAAATATCTCACTTGTGTGTGATATTATTGGAAAGCGAAATAGATATCTAGATGACAGTGAATCAAGCAATTGACCATGGTGACTCACGTATCAATCACAACCAATATATAGCCAAGTTTCAGTATCAACTAAACTAAGCTTTTAATTAGATATCAGAATACGTGATAGAGCGGGTGGTGAGCTACCTCGTTGCCCGCTGTTATACTGCCCGACTTTCCCATAGTTATTTCAAAGGAGACTCTTTTTGTATGAGCGAAGCGAATACTCAATTTTAACGAATTCGAAAGAAATGAACCCTTTATTTTTCATTTTATTTTTGTTTGTGCTCAGAAGGTCAAACGGAAGTGAATATTATAGTGGAACTTGGCATGCACATATGCGATGCATCCAACTAGATACCGTATTGTTTAGTTTTGAGGCACATTCGGTTAAACCATTCATGCATGAGAAGAAAAAATGTCAAAATGTTGTAAAACCCATAATTACCCAACAGGGAAAATATCACAGAAATTCCTCAGAAATTTTCACAGAATTCTGGTGGGCCTATATGAATTAAACTCAGAATTCTGAAGTTGTTCATCTATCGGATAAGACGTATTGCATATAAAAATTATATGCACAGCAAAAATTACAGCAGTTAATTATTTCTTCCATCAATTAACTAGGAAAACGCCTTATATGCGTTGTGAGATGAGCTTAGAAGTATGGAAATGTAGAATTAAGATCATTTTGTCAGCTCAATGTACATATACAGGCCATGGATCACTTCAAAGGTTTAAAAACCGCGGCCGTCTGTTGGTATATTGACCTTGGTTTCCAAACAATCAAACCAGTGCCTTCTTCATATACATCACAGATTTTAAACGTTTTAATTTATTGGTGACACTTGTTGCTCATATTTAATAGTTCCTTAATTGCTTTCTTAATTGCTTTTATTGATGTGTAAAAAAGTACCTTAATAATGCGTTTTCTTCGTTATTTCACATCCGATTGTTCCATAAATCGCTTGAAATAGGTATGATAGATCTTTACACACTCAGTATAAATTTGAGAGCTTTTGAAAAAAATAAAATTCTAAGTATTTCTCCCCCGGCCTATTCTTATGGGGAATTTCCATACTTTCCGATTTTTTTCCGGAAAATCCGTTTGACCGATTTTTCTGAAAAACAATCCCAACCTATTCTGGTATAACACCAATTTGTAAAAAAAGTTTCGAGTTGATTGAAACTTTTTCCTGACCTGTATGCCGCGTACAAAATTACACACAAAAAAACCAAAAAAAACATAAAAACCAAGCCCAAAATTTTTCGGTATATGGAATGAAAATCTTCGCTACGCTCATCTAAACTAGGAAAACGCCTTATATGCGTTGTGAGATGAGCTTAGAAGTATGGAAATGTAGAATTAAGAATATTTGGTCGGCTCAATGTACATATACAGGCCATGGATCACTTCAAAGGTTTAAAAACCGCGGCTGTCTGTTGGTATATGGACCTTGGTTTCCAAACAATTAAACCAGTGCCTTCTTCATATCCATCACAGATTTTAAACGTTTTAATTCATTGGTGACACTTGTTGCTCACATTTAATAGTTTCTTAATTGCTTTTCTTAATTGCTTTTATTGATGTGTAAAAAAGTACATTAAAAATGAGTTTTCTTCGTTGTTTCACATCCGATTGTTCCATAAGTCGCTTAAAATGTGTATGATAGTTCTTCCCACACTCAGTATAAATTTGAGAGCTTTTGAAAAAAATAAAATTCCAAGTATTTCTCCCCTGGCCTATTCTTATGGGGAATTTCCATATTTTCCGATTTTTTTCCGGAAAATCCGTTCGACCGATTTTTCTGAAAAACAATCCCAACCTATTCTGGTATAACACCAATTTGTAAAAAAAGTTTCGAGTTGATTGAAACTTTTTCCTGACCTGTATGCCGCGTACAAAATTACACACAAAAAAAAAAAAAAAAAAAAAAAAAAAAAAAAAAAACATAAAAACCAAGCCCAAAATTTTTCGGTATATGGAATGAAAATCTTCGCTACGCTCATCTAATAAATGCCGTTAACAGAACTGTATTGAAGAGATCGACAAGTAAAACCAATTAGATCATAAAATGATTAAAATAATCGATAGGTACACCAGAAAGGCAGTGAGGTGAAAATATTAAAAATCAAGCTTTCAATTACATTTCATGTGAAGTCTCGCTCATCCTACAACTCTCATACTGCCTTTTCCTATAGTAGTAACACCGGTAACACGTTACTCACAACTTCTAAAAACACACATGATAGTTTTCTAAACGTCTGTTCGTATTCAGTGATTAATCACCCATTAAAATGTCAATTTTAAATTCTGCTATGTTTCTTGTTTAATTTTTATTTTATTACTTCATTTTATATATTAAAATAAATAAATTAATAGAGAAAATGATGAAATAATTTTATTTCACTCCAGAAAATTGTTATAAAACTTTAAATCCAAGTGGAGAAACCATAGTATTTCCTTGATATGAGCTCCCGTGGGAGGCTATGCATCGTATGAATGATTAATAAGATAATGGGATCTGATGAGATGAAGGTTTCGTAGGTAATAGTAGGATAGCAGGATGATGAGAAGGAACTGTTCTGGCATTGGCCTAGACCCGAGAAAACCCATCGCGAAGGACGATGTCGGGGATCAAACCGAAGCCCGATATGACCCCCACCTTTCGGATCACATGAAGCGAGCGCGTTAGCAATTGAGCTAGTATTCTATTGGTTATTTTGCAATATTCTGGGCGAGGTATGCATTACGTCGGAGCCTATAGAAGATATTGTCGCGCCGTTAGCCGAAATGATTGCAAGTGGACTCAATTGACACCCGGCAGTAGGACTATAAGCATATAACTGACTTGTTTAAATCGGCACTGGACTGTAATTGGCGTGACCTTTGACCGCTGGTGAAATGAACGGACCTGAAATTAGTGTTTGCTTGAGGCCCGGTCTAGTGAACCTCGAGTAACAGCCTAACACAAAGTCCAGTTGACCAGCCTTATCCTGGGGGTCGGCAAATACAAGACTAGTATAGCATGATGATTCCCAACAACTCATTAACTACCGGTTAGAGGTTCTCCCACGTTGGTGATTCCACTCATAGATGACCAGGGTTGAGAAGAACCTGGATTTTTTTTAATGGATTCTTTATAAAAACCCTCGAGTCATATTGCAAAAACTCACTCCGTGTTTTCTCAACAGTAGGCTTTTTTTCTCTTATATATATATATATATATATATATATATATATATATATATATATATATATATATATATATATATATATATATATATATATATATATATATATATATTGTCTCATCAGCATCGAAACTTGAATGGAAAAATCATTGTTGTAAATCATTGAATGAAACTAAGATCGTTTGGACGAGGCACCATAAGAGCGATCTGACCACCCTATTTAAATTATTTTACATACAGGACTTCCCTACGCTGTCTGTGACCATACTTTTTCGCTGCAATCGCGTAAAAGGTGACACGAATGTATGAAAGCGTCAAGCGAGATCATTTGATGCCTATATCCATGTACTTGTCCATGGTTGTCAACGTTTGTGGAGATGGAGAGAGCGGGCAAGTAAGAGAAAACTAAGGGAAGGTGAGAGATAGAAGACGATAGATGAGAAGTGAGAAGTGAAGGAACAGAACACGCAACTCTCAGGACTTCCTCCATATACTCCGGCTCCGGTCAGTAAAAGTATTCCACTCGACCAAGACGGTCCGAACTGGTCTGGACCCTCACTGCAGACTTGATGGCCACATGTGACCCTTTTAGGAGCAACCGACGAAGGCTTTGGATATTGCGTGAGGGAGAGACGTAGACTAAAGATTATTCCATGGGAGAGTGAGCCTTTCGGGTTTTGTTTACTTACTTATAGTGACCTAAAAACATATTTCTTTTCAAAGGACTTCGACCGGATTACGCCTCTTGAGGGGTGGACCACCCCTAAAATCACGCACGTATGTTCCATTTGTATGTATAATTTATTACTCAATAATGGCCGGTGCTACGTCAGCCTTCTAAAATACCAAACACCGGCATAACAGCAGAAGAGCTCGTTCTTGTCAATTATTTAGGTTTTATTGATGTAATGTGGTAAAATATACGTAGGCTATGTCACCTGTTATCAGATTATTTTCAGTTTTCTAGATTTACCATTGAAACAATTGACAAAATAAGCATTCAAAAATATCACAAAAATAAAATATCAACACAAAAATATCAGCTTGTGGCCGTAACGTATCGATATCCATCCAACAGTTCTCAATGCACATTTCCATCTATCTTGTTATAGCAGAAAATAAATATTTCATACGATTGCGGTCACATATAAAAATATTTATTTGAAATTTGAATTTAAATAAAATCTACGCACATTCAACCGCTAATTTTTTCTTAAACTACATGTGGAATGCATACTAGTTTTAATGCGTATACAATCAGTATATTATCTTTGGGAAGAACTTTGAAGTACGGTAGTTTGATCTAACACTTTATGTGACCGCAACCGTACATGATTGTGCGAGCGAGTTGGCGAACTTGTCCGTATCCTATTCCTGTAAAGTTGTACGTATTATATAGAATGCGATCCCATCAAACAACACACAACGCACACGTATGGATGTGTTAGCCCTCCACAGCCTTCATGCAGTGGCTGTGTCCAGACTAAAAATAGCAATTAGGAAATGCGTAACACATTCGGAGAAAATGTTTGAAGTTCAAAGACCACACACAATTATACTCCTGCTTTCGAGACGGTTTCGTCATGTGCTCTCTGAAATCATCGACTCTTTCCTATAGCAACAGAATTGTAGCCCGTTTAGTTGAACTAATAATTGGTGGGGGAAAAAATATATAGGCCTATAGGCCTGTAATAGGACTCAAGTCAGCTAGCTCAGTCAGCTAAGAAACTGAAGTCACTGTTGGACTTGGGTTGAAGTCCCGCCGTGGTCCCGCATAAAGTATGGGTTTTTGTAAACGTCCTGTCACTTATTATAACTTCATCATTTCACTATCATCTGCTCATACGTACCCCCAAATAACCTAGCTGTCGGTGCAGGGGTTGTTTTTTGCAAATAATAGTCAATCTACACGTATTCAGGCTTCACTCTCTTTCAACAGGCATGGCGTTATCCTGTCTATAAACCGCAAAGTGACCTGTTTTTCCTGTTACCCACATCCTTGAAAGCCGCCCGGTGACCGAGCGTTGGGCTGACTGCCATGGTTCCTCGCCGCATATCCGGAGCGGCAGAGAAACAACAGGATGCTGAGCTGGTCCAGCGAGATTGACACCCCCTTATAATGGAGCTAACCGACGAGTACAGACACTGCTGGCATTGCACACTATATAGAACCGTACAATGAGTGTATCTAATATAGAGAGCCTATAGCCTATATTATCTTGTGGATACGCAATTCATGCGAATAAGCCAATTCCTAATGCAGATTCTCTACAAAGCAAAGAAAGGCAGCACAACAAACCCTCGAAAACTCAAATCTTGAAACATTCATGATATTACAAAACGCATATCTCGGAAAATCCATTTGTCCGACAGTTCATGACAAAATTTTAGAAAACCCATATTTTCGAAAACTCTTTTTCGTCACTTCGTTTACTCGACTGACCAAATCTTGGAAACCCCCATCTCAGAAAACCCATTTGCTCGACAAAAAAGACGCGGCGCGTTCGACTGATGGGTGGTGCTTCAACCGTACAGCCATTGCCAACAGCAGTCATAAAATATATATCAAACTGCATGTGTGGTTGTTTGAAAGAAGCGTGGCAAATTTTCCCCTGAGAAATTGTCGATCCACTATGGTTAGGGTGTGCGAGGTGTATATTATGTATAATTATTAGTGTTATCATTTTTATTATTATTATTATTATTATTATTGTTATCATTATTATTATTGTTATCATTATTAGTAGTAGTAGTAGTAGTAGTAGTAGTAGTAGTAGTAGTAGTAGTAGTAGTATGTAACTTTTGAGGCGACCTTTTTGTTATCGGCTATTCGAGTGACGTCATAGCGGGTCTATGACGTAACTTAGCGAGGTGTTGTACGAGTCTGTGATGTCACTTAGCACGATGGTGTACGAGTTATGACGTCACTTTGCGAGGTGCTGTGTCAGAGACGTCACGTAGCGAGGCGTTGTACGCCAGTATTGCCAACTTGCCGGCGTGTATTGATCAACCCCCAACGCAGACAGCGCCCCCTTCGCCCCTCTCGGTCGGATCAATGAACAGCGAGAAATCAATGCACTGTGGCCCGTCTTACTTGTCACACATTAAGCTACAAACGCGTTTATACGTTCTCAAAATAGTTTTTACACGCTTCAACTGGTCCTACATTATAAACCGTAGACAATAGTCAAGTTTTTCGTATACAAAGTCATGTATTCATTAGCAAATGTGTCGATTACATTTTTGTGAATTATTTTTGGGTGTAATTTTTGAAAATTATTAAGGATAATTATTACCTGATGCAAACGTTACGTAAGAAAACCAGTCCATGCAAATGTAAGTACTGACTTAAAGTGTAGTAAGTATTTTTCTTATGCTGAGGGTTTATGTGGAAACGTTTGTCCGCGATTATAATAGTGTGCCCATCATAAAATGGTTGACAAACAATTTGAATATATGCCAGTAAATGTGTGCTGTATAATGTCATCTACACGCCCAAGACATTGATTGATTCAAGATATCGGGCAATAAGTAAAGATGGTGATATTATTTCATTTTACCATTTTTACAAAAATACTAATTTCATAATTGGTATTAAAATAATTGAATATTTCATTTGAAAAAAATCTAATGCAAGAATGTCAATAAATTATATATTATGTTAAATGTGTTGACAAAATAAAAAATTGAATGAATTGAATGGATTTCCATTTACAATATTAACAAACAGATAAATACTATATTTTATATTTATTTACAAGTGCTTTTACCCACTTGGCACTAACCCACTTAATTCTTACAATGCTATTAGGAACTTGTGTGGATAAAATCCAGCGGCACTGCTGCAAAAATGTATTTAAGCCTACCTAAAAATGAGGTGAAGATGAACATTTTTGAAAAAACTGCGAACAACCATGTGTACTTGCGGCTCGTCACTCTTAAATTAAGCCGGCCGTGGATTCGAGTACGAAAATGGAAAATCTAGGACAATGCTAAGAAGTTTGATGTCAAAATCCTTCCACGCCAAATTGTATAGGGGTTAGGGGAATCGGGAGGCACTACTATAATAATGCTGGGTAATATTTTGGAATTTTTTTTTTCCATAGTTATGTTTTGAGTCTTTTCTTTAGTAATTTGAAGTCGTGAATATATTTTTTTCTCTGAGACTGGTAGACTAATGACTAGTATGCTGGACCTTCATTCAGGAGACCCAGGTTCGATTCTCATCATGGTCGACCATCCAGACAGGGTTTGTTCGTGATTTTCTTCTGTTGTTCAGGTTCATAGCAGGATAACAGTTAACAACATGCCATGACGGACACCTTTCCACTATGCAATAACACCTAATACAAAACCTCTCATCTCGACGAGCTGACGCAATGGCGTCAGCTCATTCATCATTCACCGACACCAATGGATCTTAGTCATCAAGACAGTGCATCGTTAAAACACAATTTAATAATAATAATAATAATGAATGATGAATGGTGAATGATGAATGAGCTGACGCAATGGCGTCGCTCATTCATCATTCACCGACACCAATGGATCTTAGTCATCAAGACAGTGCATCGATAAAACACAATTTAATAATAATAATAATAATAATTAGCTTGTACTTTGACTCCTTATTTTTCCTGGAAGTTTGTTACAAGTGGCAGCAGTGTATGGAGCAAGCTTGTGAAAAATAGGCTCAAATCATTCACGATACAATTTTTTTTGAACCACAGTATGCGCTAATCGATTTAATTTCTACGATAAGATAATCAATTTCTATGGTAGTATAATCGATATAATTAATTATGATTTTCAAAACTATCTTTTAACCGTCAAAACTTCCTCCTTTTTTGTATGATTCCTCCAATCATTGTCATCAATTGGCAAGACAATATATTTGTCTTCTACTGGACATGCCAATTAGTACCCGCATTTGAAAGTCCTATGCTGCACAACGGTCTTTATTACCAATATTATGGTACAGTGAAGCTATTTACTTGCAATGTGTTGGCAGTTACAACATATTCACTCTATTCCCAGATATTCCGTACACTGTCTGAGTGAATGAAATGAGAAATGATGCAAGTTACATGTCTTGGTGTTCTACCTATCTCTGTAGATAAGCAGATGGACTTTCACGTTTAACTTTTGAGTTTGGTGGGCAGTAAGCGGGTGTACTAAGCTGGGTCTGTAGTGACAAGAGCTGTGTGCTTGCTTGCAGATAAGAATGAGCCGTCCCGGTTCCTGGGAGAAGGGGTGAGCTTCAAGGCCAAGCTGATCGGGATCCTGGAGGTGAGCGAAGCCCGCGGCGACCGGATGTGCCAGGAGGCGTTGGGGGACCTGAAGATGGCAATACGAGCGGCCGGCGAACACAAGCAGCGCATCAACATCAACATCGCCATCGACGGCCTGAGACTCAGAGACGAGAAGAACGGGGTACGTTGTAAACACACCTCATCACGAGTTGCACTCTCAGGGACATTGCAGTCCTGGATCTAAATTTGAATGAATAATTACTCTAGTTTTTTTACCCAATTTTAGAGAAATGCAAAATTCATAATCAATCACCACAATTGATCATCATCACAATTTCAGAAATTATAATTTATTTATTTGTTCTCCAGACACCTTTTCTGAGTCTAAGATGATGATGATGGTGGTTGTTGTGTGCGAAACGAAACGATGTGTGGTGTGACGCTCTGTATAGTGTGTGACGAACGATGTGTGCAAAATGGGGACATTACCCGATGCTGCATCAAAACTTATTTAAACGGATTCGGGTTTTTTCGACATCACGACTCAAAAAAAAGGCAGTTCCTTGAGGAAATAGAAAATTTTAATCTCTGAAGTTGAGAGGATATCTAGTTTTCTCGTACATTAGGGGAAAAATAGTCATTATTCATTCAAATCCAGCCCCACGGTTGTGATGTTCCTTGAGACGTTCCAACCATACATTACGTATCATTGTATTTGGATTATGGTTGGTATTCGATTTACATGTGTTCGATTGATTCAATATCAAATTGGAGTCATCAATATTTGATAATTTCAGCCTCGATATAGTGCTCAATATCGATATAGTGATCAATATCGAGTGAGAAAATCCTAAATAACTGGAAATTGAGATAAAAAAGTTTAATAACAGCTCTAAAATAAATAAAATGATGCGCTGGTGGAAATTAACAAAACATTATATAAGGTATTTTGAAGCAAATATTGTTTTATTTGTTTTATTTGAACTAAGAGACTACCTAAGCTTCAGTTATCTGTTCAGGTCAGTGACGTTGATAACATTTGTTGTTCCAGGATTGCTTGTACCACCATCCAGTCCATAAGATATCGTTCATCGCTCAAGACATGTCCGATTCGAGAGCCTTCGGATACATCTTCGGATCGCCGGATACTGGCCACAGATTTTTTGGCATCAAAACAGACAAAGCCGCTAGTCAGGTAAGTTCAACCTGTGTTGGGCACGTTCACTTTCAAATTGATTAAAGTTTCTAAAGTTTTGAACGTGCTCGGAAAGGATGTATCACAGACGGAAAATATACCACCGGGACCTGTTAACTGTCTTTGATACGGGTACGCGAAGAGAGAATTTGGCGCCTATACACCATTCGAAGTTGCATGGTTTTGTCACTGTTAAAAGTGGTCTTGGGGGTGGAAAAGGTGGTGGGGGAAGCCACCCTAGAAAGCCCCGTTAAAATAGTTTTGGGATTGGGATGCTTTTGTTATCATGTTTTGGAATCGATGTTCTAAATTTGTTGAAAGAAACTAAATTCAACCATTCACATTCAACTATTCATCTGAACCATTGCTTTGTTCTCTGTATTTATACACTTTGCAGCGCCAGACTCAATCAAGCGTCTGGCTCAATCTTATAGCATTTTTTTAAATAGTGCATCTCAAAAGCGGTCAGCCGATTTGACCCCAAAACTATACAGTTCTGAGTTGGATAAGTCCTGATGTTGATCAGTCAAACCGTGCGACCTTTGCTTGCGTACAAACGAACAAAAAAAAAACACAGACAACGTCATGTTGATCAGGAAAACCGACACAAACAAAACAAAAAACAAACCAAATCAAATAGATACATAAGAGTGGCGTATTGCTATTGCTAATCCAAAAAAAAAGTAGACTAGGGTGGGAGTCGAACCCTGACCCCGTAGCACAGTTTTCAGATGCTCGTGATGATTGCTCGGCTATAATAACATTTGGCAAAAATTGTTCTGAAGGTGACCCACTCTTGGAAAACAGCTGATCCGGGAAAGATGCAACGAAGTTTCTCTTGACTTATAAGCTTGATATCTGTTGCTTGCATAGTTGAATGAAATGAATATTAATTGAATACTTGTGTTTTTGTACAGGTCGTCATAGCGATGAGAGATCTATTCCAAGTCGTATTCGAGCTGAAAAAGAAGGAGATAGAAATGGCGAAACAGCACATCGAGCAACATCAGATTAAAATCGGCGGAGGATTGTTTGTAGATTCCAGTACAAGCGCTAAGGTAAGCTGGCTGTACACCTCGAGTAAGCCTTGACGTGAGACATTAGGGTGTCCCCAGTATCCATAGGGCAAAATGTTCTCGCCAGGGTATTATTTGTCAAAAATGCTGGTGACGTAAATTTTATAGTAACAAAAGTGGAAAGATCAGTAGTATGTAATAGTAACACCTGATATTTCTTGAGACAACTTCGTAACGATATTGAGATTGATTTGACATTGAATCTGTGGTTTCAACAATTTTGTAAAATTGTCACCAATTTACGCAAGATTTCCGGCCCAAAAGTGAAAACAATAATTATAAACATAATGTGTAATAGATTTCATTTTGGTCTTTATTCAGAGTGGCGTTGGGAGCTCGGATGCGTCTTCAACAAAAGCTAGAAGTTTACGCGAAGAATCCGTTAAAGAGAATGGCAGCGTAACAATTAAATCATCTCACAAGAACTCAGAAGTGATCGAAAACCTCCTTGACTTGGAGTTCGAGCTGAACAGCATCCAACAAGGAATCCACCAAATGGAACGAATAACGCCGTCGGATCCGTTCGGTCCATCCTCTAACAAAGATGCATTCGGCAACGATCCATTCGGCGACTCCTTTAAACCAAAGACAACTATACCACCGCCGCCTAAAACCGTGAAACAGTCGGTGATGATTCTACCTCCTCCGGCGGCGGCAAAAGAACCGTCATCCCGTTCTGACCCGTTCAACGTACCCCCTCCGTCCCGCCAGCCCCAGAGGAGAGGGGGGGTTCGGAACCGAGCGGCGGCGACAGAGCGTTTCAATGCAGCCGTTGCCAGCGCAGACAAAAGGCTCTCTGGGCAGGAGACGCGGCAACAGAAGCACTGGTTCGATCAGGAAACCGAGTCCTTGTTCGGGGAGGGAGAGCTGGTCTCACCGCTGTTCGTCTCCAGCACCGGTACCTCTACACTGGCCAACCTCCCAGACATGGTAGGTAGGAATATAATACAGCTATTGGTGGTGGGTAATGAACGTTTGAAATGAATGCATTCGTGAGAACGCTTACATTTCTACATGAACTTCTCACTGAATGCATTGGTATTTTGCAAAGTGAATGTTTACTTCGTAAATGTTCGTTTCAATTGTGAACTTTCATAATAATTCGTATCTGATTGCACTTGTCTCATGCTCGGGCAAAACGCTCATTGACACAACTTACATTAGGTGTCGAGTCATGCTGTATTATTCTCATTTGATGATTCATATTATCATTTGATGTTCTATTACGTGTCATCAGAATCAACCTCACTGTCATCGAATGTGATTTAAATGTTTTTCTCAAAAAGAGAATAATATTTATGAGAGCCACATTTGCCGTTATACCGCCTGTGTCTGTATCTAACATAATATGCATACCTATATATTTCAAATTATTTTTTTATTTCGTCCCAAGGATAGGAGGTATAGCTGGTATTATAGAGAAGGAAAGGGAGCAGGGCCAGCGCTTGCGGTGGCCGATACTGCCTAGTATGATTATAATTGACTGTACCTAATCAAGAGGCATGAAACAAAAAATGTTTTAAAATTTATTATTATCATCATCTATTAATATAGGCATAATATGCATAATCATATTTGTGAAACAAAAATAGATGCAATTTGTTCCTAATACTGGTAATGAGGTAAAACATGATTGTTGATGAGCATTTTATATTTACTTTAATTTTTTTAACAATTATATAATTTATAATTCGTACCTGAATTGATGTTGAGATGAGATGACTTACGTTGGATTTCATTTCAGGTTGTGAGCGATATCGGTCGAGGATCGCCGACCCTACAGGCCGGACAGTTCGACGTTTTCATGGACTTGGATCCGTTGGGCACTGGCAGAAGAAAGCCATACATAGATAGAAAAGACTTCTTCCAAGACCTGAAGAATCCTCCCAAGAAGGTACTGAAAGACTTGGTCACGGAAGCACCCAGCGAAGTACCTCTATTCCAAGCGACGTTTGACTCGGAAAACAACCGGAACAGCAACACGAGCGAGACGACAGATCCTAATAATATCTCGAATAATTCTGAAGTAGCATCATTCCCTACATTGTCCCAGGCAATTGATCCATTCAACGAAGTTGATCCATTTTACCGGACAGATCCGTTTAAAAATGCCGACGTTATCAAGATAGCCGCCTTTCCTCCTAACAATGCAGACCCGTTTGACACCGGGTTCGCAGACTTCACGATGTTTGGCCCCGCTCTTAACACCTCAGCCGATAGACTCACTTCTCAGGATGTTTCCACTAAACGAACATCACCACTTCCTCAATCCGATGCCAGTCAACCTGCGTTCTCTCCCCCAACCAACTTTCACGGCCCGCTGCGTGTGTCGCTTCCACCTGAGAAACCCGGAGCTAATCTAGAGGAGTGCGCCCCTTTACCGCCCTTCCCCTCGTCCAGTCGTCAAGTCAATGCACGCTTGTCTGGAACCGTCAAGCAACGGACCAAATCGCGCCTTCACAAGCAAACCACCCTCTCCGAGCTGCCAAAACTGCCAAGCCCAAAGTCCGCTCAACGATCGAACCGCCTCGCCAAGCAGATGACAGTGGACGGTTGTACGTCGAAGCCTCACACACTGCATCCTGCCACGCCCCCCACCCCTCAGCGGTATGACCGCCGGTCCCCCGCCAGCCACCTCGAGAATGTGACCTTGCGTAGCCGCTGTGCAGTGACTCCATCACCGCCGATCGTTGCTTGTTTCCCCGACGCCGACGTCCACTCGTCTCGGCTGTCCGGTTCCAGCATAGAGTTCAGTGAGATTGCCCCGGAGCCCCCACCCCGCCCCGCCACCAACGTCGCGCCAATAAAACCGCCTCCGTTACCGCCGAAACGTCAGCAAGCGGGCCACGTCATGAGGCCACCGCCCAGGCCGCCTCACAGCGACGATCAGCCACATTACGACTACATCGAGAACTACGAGACATCTTCTTCCCCGACGCCGCAAGATGGGGAAGAATTGAAGAGTCCTCCGATCCCAGTTCCGGCCCGGCGGCCACGGTTTGGCTTGGACGACTTGGGTACAGCGCCACAAAGACCGAAACGTAACCATACGTCCACTTTATTCAACAAGTCCAGTGAGGATGATTATTTAACCCCTACTCTTTTTCCTCTTTTACCCCCGCCGCAGAAAAGAAATCAAGATTCAAAAAGTCAGATTTGTAAACCTCAAATGGCAGCACCTCCAGTTCCTACTAGTCTGAATTCTCTGTTTCCTGTGAGTGAATCCGAGCGTAAACCCGAGCACACAGCTAGCACCTCGCTAAATCTGACTCTCAGTCAGCTGACGAAGACTGGCTTCTCCGACTTGGCCACGGTGCTAGGAATATCTGCCGGCCAATTGTCCAACATGACTTTACAGGAGTTGACTAAATGTCTCTCGAAGCTCTCTCCTGAGCCGAGTGCTGTTGCAGAGGAGACAATCGAGATGGTCGAGGAGACCAATACAGAGAAGGGAACTGTTCGGAGAGAGAAGTATGCCACGCTACGGGAGTCAGTCGACGAAGAACCGATCTTTAAAGCTGAATTTGAAAATAATTTCAGTGACGTTGATATTGATGTTCCAGTGAAGCAAACTGAGGACGTGTTCCAGGAAACTTTATTCGATAAATATGCAGTGTTCAGAGAGTTGATCAGCGATGCAAAGACCGAGGAGCAGCCAAAAGAAGCGGCAGAAGATGTGCAGGAAACGGAGACAATGCCAGTGCCAATTGCAAGCGAAGAGAATAATGTAGAAAATTCTAGTAACATTGTAAGTCATTCTGAAGCGATAACCAGAGAGTATTCGGATAGGTACGCAGCACTGAGAGATATCTCTTTGGACGATTGTCCTGACGACGGCGAGGTTTTGAGCGACAGAGAAGAAAGTTTAGCGGAAGTAGTGAAAGTCGAAGAAGATGATGATCTTCTGACTCTATCTAGACAACACAGTGAGAGCACCGAATCTCCCACCATGGAATCAACCACTTTGAGGGAGCCGCTTTCAATCATGGAGACCACAATTTACGAGGAAGACGTCAGCACTCTCGAGGCAGACAATGATGACGCTCTGGAAGAAGTTCCCGATATTGTCGAGGATGGAGAAGAGATTGAAGAAGAAGAAGAGGAAGAAGTAGAAGCAGTAGCAGAAGTACGGAAAGAATGTCTGTCGACTGTAGGAAGTGAAGAAAGTATCGATAAAGTGCAGGAACCTGTTCGAGTTCTGAAATTCTCCTCGTCGTTAGAGAAAGAAGAACTGAAAGGCGAAATGTCGGAACGGAAACTTGAAGACGAAGACCCGAACTCTGAAAGTTGGGCCAAGTTCGATGCGTGTGCGTTTCCGCCAACCAAATTGACGTTGGAAGGTCGTCGAAAAGAAGTTGCGTCCCCTTGGTCGTCCGAGGATGCCGAGGTTGGTAAGAAACCAGCGTGGCAGGAATCTTTCGATCAAGAGACCGAGTCTGGAAGACGAGGGAGAATGCAGCGTCGAAGCCCATGGCAAGAAGAAGAATCGGAAGAGGGCTGCAGGGAAAGACAGCCCAGAGACGACGGACTGTGGCGAGAGAACGGGTGGAGTGATGGGGAAGGGTACCATGACGACGGTCCTCCACCGATGCAAGAGAGAGTTTACCACGAAGATAGAAGAGGGAGACGAAGAAGAGTTTCTCCATGGAAGACGGGACAAAGATCGTCGAGAGATACTTCCCCATGGGAGCATGGTCGATATCAAGACCGCTCAGTGGATGATGAGGAAGATGACGAGGAATACGAGGCATATTGGAAAACGCGCCCAAAGAACCGAGGATTGTCTTGGGACGACGAGAGACGGAGGCGTTACGAGCCAAGAGATGTGAACGGACTGGACTACGACGAGGGGAGAAAGCGGAGACCATCACCGTGGAGTGGGGAAGGCGACAGACGCAGTAGCAGGGAGTCGGTCAACTGGGAGGACGAGAACAGGTCTTACGGTGACAGACGGCCAAGAGACCGGGAAGAGGAGTACAGGAGGAGAAGGGAACCTGACGGCTACGCCTGGCCGAGAAAAGGAGAAGGAAATCACAGCAGCCGGAGTGATCAGTCGCGACGGCCGCAAGATGAGGTGCGGCGGTATTACCGAGACCGGTCGCACGAGTCACCGTGGGAGGATGAGTACAGCGAGCAAGGCGAGGACGATGAACCGCAGTATCAGAATACCAAGAGGAGCTGGACGAGCAAACGCCCAAGCAGCGCTTCAGACCAACGCAGAACGTCAGACAAAAGCCCCGGAGAGTTCAAGAATCGCGGTCTCGATAAGCCTCAGTACTCGCTACCGGCTACCCGGGGGGAGAGAGACGGAGGGGATAAGATGGGGGTCGCCGAGAGGAGATATCGAGACAAGTACGGAGGCCGTCCGCACAGTAGGGACGGCCACTTCAACTCGGACCAGGAGTACGAGTACTGGCCACAGACAGAGAGATCACGTAGAGAAGGGGGGTACGAACAGCGATCACAAACGCTTCACACGAGGAAACCAAACAAGTACAAGAAGACTCAAGAGCGGTCGTACAGTCAGAAGTCACCTTTCGACGACGACTTCTCGTCGCATCCACTAAGTGTGAGCAGCAGCGATATCGTCAAGAGCCAAGGTGGGGAATCGGACGCGTCAGATAGCTTCCGGAAGAAATCTTCTCCCGTCAATCCCGCCGGGCTGTTTACATATGCGGATGCTTTCCCACGGCGACGGGACCAATATCCCGAGGATTTTCGACCGAGCGACATGACTCCGAGCAGTCCATTTACCCCGCGGGATTCACCGTTTGAAGACGCCGGCATGACAAGAGCGTCTCGAGGGTCCAATCGGCAGTCGCCGTTTGAAGACGACTTCACACCGTCGCCCGAGCCGTGGTCCTCGGGAGGGCGGAGAGTTTCAAGCGTTTCGAGTGATGTCAGCGACCATCGCAGATCTCCGTACGAGGACATTCGCAGCGGTCGGAGAGTGCCGAGTGTGGCGGAAGAGAAGGAGGGCGATAACGACGCGGCAGACTCAAAGAACGGTAGAATCAGTGACGACGTGTTTCTGCCAGGAGATAGTGTGTCGGATTTAGCAAGTGAAAAAAGGTTTGGCGATTTTGATAATGGTGCGTTTAATAGTAGTGTTGGTAATAAAGGTTCATCCGAGAGACGTGTGGATCGAAAGTTACAAGGTGTGCTGAGAAATGAAGAAAGTAAAAAATCTGAGAAATGTTTAAATTCTAGAAGTAGGATTGTGAATCTTAAAGTTGACCCGTTGAACATCAAGAAGTCCGAATCGGTTAACATATTCACGAGAGAGAAGGATCCGTTTGACGATGACGACTTCTTTAGCAGTGAAACGGCAGGAAACGGTAAACATCCGCGTTCTCAGCTAGATCATCGAGCGACGAGAAACGCGGAGAGGTCGAACAATAACAACGGTGAACACTTGCAGTGGACGAAAGCTTTCGACTCGTTTAACTTTGGCGAAGAGAACTGAGTCGAGATGATTGATGTATCTGTAACGTTCGCACACTTGACTAAAGGTATTCAATTGCCTAGTATTAAATGAGAGTATTATTATCAATGCTTCAATCCTTATGTTTTACTGGTCCAATTACAAATATTTCTGTTCTTTTGTGTGTGTGTAAATTGTGCCATTTTTTTTTAGAAAAGAGTTGTAGGCTTATGTCTATATCAATTTTGTTTCTGTCGTGGATAAATTCAAAATAATATTAATGGAATAGATATTTGTTTATAAATTCATTCTATAAAATATGCCTTTACTTATGCTGCATTCTTCTAGTCTATATTTTAGAATATAAATTAAAACTTTACTGCTCATCAAGACTATCAATTTGCTGTGACACAGACATCAAACGTGCATTTTGTTTGATCTTTTATAAAACAGAAAAGTGTATGATATTTCACTATGCAATATATTTCTAAGGTTATAATAACTATAACGAGTAATAACCGTAATATTACTTCACTGTTATTTTATGTTACTGTATTAATAATTTATTGCTGTAATACCGGTATGCTACCAACTAATACGTTGACTAAACATTGAAAATGTATAATATTTTAGTTGGTAATACAAGCTACTGCTATTTAATAAGTTGACTGCAATAACAGATATTATCACCATTCTGGAATTAACTGAATTATTTGCAGAGTTACGTAATAAGTAATTGGTCGACAGTTCGGTCTCAATCCTTAACTTGACAATCTGCAACTGTTGGCGATTTGAATTGTTTGTGTTTAGGCTGGATCTTGAAACATGACTCCTGTTATCCAACCTTCAACATTAAACATTCTTATGAATTTGCTGTTTGAAGGTTTTTGGAAGTAAGACGTAGGTAATTTAAGTAAGATCCAAAAGTGCATCTGTTTCTTGAGTGAAGACTATATTAATTCTTAAGGTATGCACAATAATACAAAACAATTGTGAAATATTTGCATAAAATGTAATATCAATTAATCATAATAATGAGATTAGTATGCGGACCCTGTTTTATGCAATCTTTTAAAACTGTAGCCATAAAGGTTGTATTGAATATTGATCAATGAAGATAATTCGAAACTGATCAATTCAAAGAAAGAATCTTCAAAATAGGAAGAAGAATCACAATTCTGATGTTGCAAATCTGTAAGGAGATGAAGATAGTTACAGATGTTAGGTTGAGGATTGAAGAAAGCAGATGTCAACCTAAGCATCTTGCTCATTTCTGGCACCTTAAGTAAGAGCCTTGCAGGGCCTTTATTCTATAACAGTAAACGAAATGGATGCGTGACGAAAGTGTCAGAGCCCATATGATACACCGTGTTAAAGTATACGAAATAGTTTGGACAAATCGAAGATGGCCTGATTTGTTTCGTTTTAGAGTTATAGAATAACCCTCCTGGCCTAAAAATCCACTTGAATATCTAAATTGAAAAGCATTCCGTTTGCTTTTTCATTCTGGCTATTACTGGCTTGTTTTAAACATCGGCAAATATTTGTATTCTGTAATATCTGGTATTATCATTACATAAATAAACTATTTCACATTAAACCTACGAGTGAATGGAATGAACCGATCTTGAATTATTTAACGACATCTAAGAAAATGTCTCTAAAGCTACTCCTTGAAGATATTCAATAAAAATAACGTCTTGTGTGCAGTGTGCATTATATTAGTTATATTCCCTCTCTGTGTGCCTGAAGACACAATGGTGGCCCAACTCGATTAAAAGCCTGTTTCAGCCATATCAGTATCAGTTCGAGGCGACGCAATGCGTGGCATTAGCATAGATGCAAGATACACTACCAAGAAATGCACTGCATTTAAAACTGGCCCCCACTCACTGCTCTCTTCTGACCCCATCGCCTGTAACACCCGTAGCTCCAGTGCAGGTCGCTAGAAAGTGATAGAGGTATGCTGAAATGTGTGAAATGTGTTACCGAGCAGTCACTGGGGCCGTTCCTCCAGTGGCGAGCGTAGGTATCAATAGTAGGCCAGTGTAGGCAAGGGGACGGGGATGCACGGGGACTAATTATAGATTTATTCTGAGTGAACTGGTTTGGTATAATATCTTTCGTCTATGATATTAGTTAGTAATACTGAACACTAATTATTTGTATGTAAGAACTGAACAAAACTAAACGTGTTTTTTTATTCTCAGTGCACATAATTATATTATTTATATTAAAGCTACAAATAAAATGAAAACTCGAAATACTCTTTGTCATTTTTTAACAGAACCGTTCTTTGAGTTGTGTTATAAAAGTGAAACTCTTGAGCATGATGTGCAGTGAATGTCGCTTGACAGCTGAGCGTTCAAAGCACAAATTGAGATAGAGTCGCTGGCTGCTCTCTTCTAGGCGCTGAACTGTCATACCAACGAGCAGGTCGTATCGCCCAACAAGCAAGACCAACGGTTCAATATTACTCTCTCCAAATATAAGAGTGTCTGCATCTCCTTAAAGTGATATTCATCATAAGAAGAAACCAACTCAAAGAAAGTTGTATTCCACGTCCGCTTTTATCTGCCTAAATTAGCTCCATCAGTGGTAGCTATTCTGTTGCTGTCCGACTACAGTTTTACAATGCAGGTATATACAGTTTAACTAAAACGTAAACTGCGCTGAAAACGGTAGTCAAGATGACAGTGTAAGGTGATTTTGAGACGTCTGAGGGTGCATTCCAATATTGTTTAATCCAGTTTTTTTAGTACACATTTAGCACAGATTAAGTTTGGTTTCAAGTCAAGATTGAATGTGTCTTATACAGGATTGCACCTCATGGGGTACAGTTTGTTTTCAAGTGCTTATAACCAAGCGGCAATTGACAAGTTGTAAAGCGAAACAAAAGGCTAGTCAGCAAGGTATCGGGAGAGTTTAGTTTCTTTTTTATGATGAATTATATTTTAGTAGTGTTCGTTGCTGTAATTATCTTGCATTATAACCTCGTAGAGATATAATGCATTTCACACTTCCTAAATCTGCTTTGATTGTCTCGCCTGTGCGACAATACCGTAACGATATTGCAAACTATATTAATATTGAAAAATGTAAATATCTGTTGAAATCTCATTGCAATATGGAAATCCTCCAGTATGCATTATGTTTTGATGACATTTTTGAGAATATATTCATATTCATTTTAATAACAGTTCAAGATATTTTGTCTTAAATTATGTAATAGAATGTTTATTGTGCTACGTATTAATATTCTTGGTGTGAACTGAAAAAATAATGTGTTATTAATAACAGCATCATTATCATGTCAATTTTAGAACAAGAATAATGAGCCAAGCTCGCGCTATAAGCATTGCTAGATATTTCTAATTGAATTGTACGTACGTAGGATGACACAAATTAGACATATAATAATTGTTATATTATTAAAACTAAGCTTTTAAAATTATGAAAGCAGTCAACTGAATATGAATACTGTAAATAATGTATTTTTGATTTTTCAAATGATTATAAAGTAATAAATGATCAATGTAATTTATTTAGAAAATGATTGTTAGAGCTACAAATAATAATAAAATCTACACACATTTTAAATTTGTGCCATTTTCATATCCCAAAATATATATCTATTCACCTTATGAGGGTATCTATAAAAAATCGCCCTCGGTAGTTCAGTCAGCTGAGACACCAATTCAGAAACTGAAGTCACTGTTGGGCATGGGTTCAAGTCCTGCATAAGGCATGGGTTTTTGTAAACGTCCTTTCACTTATCATCACTTCATAATTTCATGATCACTCGCTCATTTGTACCCCCGTATAACCTAGCTGTTGGTGGGGTCGTTAAGCAAACAATAATCAATGAAAAAAACAATTTTCTTTAGCGTTTAAGTAAAATAAATTATTTCACATGGATATTAAAATTGTTGCATAGCAGTACACTAATTTGAACTGTAACATAAATCAATTTTAATATACGGTAGGCCTACTACAAAAATGTTTCACTTCTTATAATATGAGGGATGCAATAGCTGCAAAGGTTCCATAACTGCAAAAGCAAAAAACAAAAGTATTTATTGATTCTAAACGTACAGTACAATACTAACATATAGTACATTATTCAAGTTTTTTAATGCAAAGGAAGCTTATGCAGAAGGTTAATTATTTGAATGAAATCTATTGAGAAATAATTTTATATCGGCGCAATTTTATTTTATCATTGGTTTTAAATTGTTCGATGATCACCAGTGTAATGTGCTTCAGATTTTTTGTTTAGATAGTTTGAGTTGCTCTTGAACTTTTTTGGACCCTAGGTCTGCAGATTATTATGCTATTGGTTGTGAATAAATAATCAATCATTATGAAAATATTTGAAAAAGTCCTACACAGTACACATACAAGTAGGGTGGGCGATTTGTTTTGATGCAATAATGTTCAGAACTCTTCCTTTATTGTGAGAAATTTGTATCCACGAAAGAAGGTTACGATTGACCGTCTCCGTGTTCCTCACAAGCGCACGGGCGGTTCGCTTACTATGGTAAGGTGACAAAACCAGTCTGATAGATCACCGAACTGTAAGCGAGATTACGTCACACCTCCATCCACTATCCAGTACCCTTGATGCCTACACACGTAGGCTATGCTTGCGAATGAGCAAAGCAAGAATGAAGTAAAAGAGAGGTAGATAATAGCATGATAATAGGCCCTTACTGCAAAATACATCCATTACACTACGATAACAGTAGGCTATCAAGGCCTTACGGCACCTCTTGTACCCTGGACTTGTTATCAAAGTCGAAACTTTGAACTACACACATAGTCAGCTGTAACCTTATCAAGAAAGTTGATCCGAGAGACTTTGCTATACACGTCCATCCACAATGTCTGCTCTAACGAAAGGTAAGTAAATTTTAATTAGTGATTCAACTTGAAACATTGGCAATGCCCAGGCCTACACCAACACAATCTAGGCCTAGGTACCGATAGGACCTAGGCCTATAGGCCTAGACATTGAGTTTATGCCGAGAATAGTATTATGACAGATGGGTTGGACTGTTCATATCTCTTGGAGGTAACTTTATGCTGACTCATTCAATCCAGATTTGTATGGATTGTAATCATATAATCCATACAATTTCACAAGATATGTGGGCCTAGATGGCCTAGGTGGGGAGTGGGTTCTAGCAAAAGACCCAATAGGCCCATAGGATAGACCTACATTTGTAGTCGGCAGCATAGGCCCTACCATTTACTAATGTTTCAGGGTTGAGTCGGGTTATCTTTTTACAGGTTTTTCAGTGATGATTAGGGCATTACTTTTGTAAATTCTATGGACTAAAACCATTGACTTTGTAGTTGCCATAACCTACAAACAGGTCGGCAGGTCCATGGCTAAGGTTACGAAGCTAACCACAGATCAATGCCACAGGGTAGGCCTAGGCCTAGCCATTGTAGCCTCTGCCATTCAATGCCTAGGCCTACTATTGATTTCCTTTTTTTTTCTACAGTCGTTTATGAACTTGGCATTATTGCTAAATTGTTTACATAGTAAAGGCACGATGTAGTTTTAACAAGTTCTTTAACTTGTATTTTACTGCTTTTTTTATTTTTCAATGGGTTTTCAATTGTTGAGATGTAGGCAGTGAATCGTTGACTCTCTAGATACAATTTCTTCAAGTTTACCAATTTTAGTGATGAGCGGCACAAAATTTAATGTCAGTCTGGCCCGACATATGACCACAAAGGATTAATGGCGCTTCAACAACGAGGTTGTTTATTACTTGTAACAAACAGTAGAGCTTCATTCATAGCAAGGCGGTAAATCTTCCGCCGTACCGCCTACTATTCAAGTCTCAAGGTCTTGCCGTGCAGCAACTTCTGTTGGCCCACGTGACTAACCGCGATGGCAAGAATCATGTTGCCGCTTCATTACCTAGCTTGATGCTTTTCAAACTGTTGATTATATGATGCATAGGCCTATGATTTATAATATGATAATTCGTTGAGAAAATCACAGATCATGTCCCGGTGCACTTATCGTCACTAAACCTTTGAACGTGTGAAAAAAAGCCGAGGACTTTAAGCTGAAACATTGTCAATAAAAAGCCGTTCACACTTGCCATAGCTGTGAGTGTTTGTTGTCTTCATGATCGACTACTTGGTGGAAAAAGTGTAGGCCCAACTTTTGAAGTGAAATGAAAATTGAATTAAATTTAAATAATACCAAGTTGGCAATTATACGATTTGCAAGTTTGTAGGCCTATGCCCTACGTTGCTTGCACAATAGCAAAATAAAGAGCTCTTTATTTTTACAGGGTATATAGGCCTATTTTTAATGCCGAATGCATCAAAGAAGACCACTTATAGGTACCGGTAGTAGTGTAGCTTACACGATGATTCCATTATTCTACAGGTATTTTCATTGTTGCTGCCAAGCGGACTCCGTTTGGAGCGTATGGCGGGAAGTTCATGAAGAAGAGTGCCAGTGAGCTGCAGGAAGTCGCGGCCAAAGCTGCCCTGGCGGCGGGAAACATTAACCCAGAGATAGTAGATTCAGTTGTCATCGGAAACGTACTTAGCGTGAGTAAGCATATACATACTGGCGCATATACTGTATACTGGAGGCATATACAATATAGATGTGCTGCAAGACATGTCACTTCAGTTGAAATAATTTTAAGTGATTCCCACTACAGCTAAAATCCCTCTAAATGGCATAGATTATATCGCTTTGAATTGCAAAGAAGAACTAGACCATGAATGGTTTTGAACATTCCAAAAAATGAAAATAATGCAAAAATATGGTTTCTGATGACTTTCAATCATCATGCGCTCATAGGCGTAGCTAATGCAAAATCTCATGCCCCTAGTTATAATCTGTCAGTTGTACAAGAATGTTCCTGGTGTACAGTGTTCTTGTTTCTCTGCAGGCCTCTTCGTCAGACGCCATATTCCTGTCCCGCCATGTCTCCTTGAGGTCCGGCATACCGCTGGACAGGCCGGCACTTACCGTCAACCGCCTCTGCGGCTCCGGCTTCCAGGCTGTCGTCAGCGGAGCACAGGTTGGTAGCTGATAAAAACATGGGGCGTAATTTCCGTATGTTGTGACTGTTGCAGCGAATAACTGATTAGTCCAATAGACTGACCGGCAAGTAGGTCGCCTACCAACAAAATATTTGTAAAAACTCTGGTAATTACATTTCTCGATGCAAAATCAAGGATTCAACGCTTTTGAAAGATGCAGTTAGTATATCACATTCATCTTACACTGCGTATGCTGCGTCCTTCTAGTGATAATCTAATGTAGGCCTTCACACACATATTTTACCTTTTTGCCGCTGAGTAGCTGCACTTGACGTCACTTTTAAACATTAAATTGATGTCGTGATTACCTTTTCCCGGATAGTCTCTGAACCGCCAGGCCGACGCTGATGTTGGGTATATATTGTTGAAAAATAACTAACAAAGCAGTGGTAGTGTCTAAGACCCAGGGCCAACTTGCGATTGTGGGTTTAATATACGGTTTTTTATTTTGGGTCCCAGTTGTTGAAATATTAGCGAGGCGCGCCTGAAACAAAGTTTTTTCAATATCTCTTTGTATATTATTAATTTTAGTAGTCGTATATGTTTAAAGATTATTTAACTGTATTTAGGGGTGAAAATAAACTTTGATATAGGCCTATTCGATTATCAAATGATTTCTATTTGATTACGGTATCGAATCTTATCTGAAATATCGATGTTTTTGTATTTGATAATCGATATGAAGTCAATGATTATCTATCATGAAAATAACATCAATCGGCAACCTTAATTTGTATGTGTCGGTATGCTGCAAGGAAAAAATCGAAGCAAAAATATTGATTGCTACTGTTACAAGTGTTCCTTCCACCTTTGTTATTATAAAATTTGGCTCATTAGCATTTTCGACAAATACCCGCATCAGATGATGTATTTGTTAATTTTTTATATTGCACAGTTCAAGTTTTATGATCATTTACATCTTTGAAATTTTTGGTCCTATGGAGATTGGGGACGCACTAAACAAACTCTTGCTCTCGTTGTCTCTGTAAGAACATCCTGGCCGGCGACTCGAGGGTGGTTTTGACCGGAGGTACGGACAACATGACCCAGGCGCCGTACGCTGTCCGTAACATCCGGTTCGGTACGTCGCTCGGCTCACCGCTGCAGCTCGAAGACACTCTCTGGGTCGGACTCACGGACACGTACTGCAAGCTGCCGATGGGGCTGACCGCCGAGAACCTGGCGGACAAGTACAAGATCTCACGCGAGGAGGTGGATGCGTACGCGCTCAGGTCGCAGACGCTGTGGAAAGCAGGTGAATAATGTCTCGAGCTATTGTCAGAGATATGTAAATGTAGCGTCCATTTTTTTCTCGATGCATTCAGAATTTGAAAATTGATCTTTTTTAGAAATTGATAATTAAAATAAATTGAAAATCGGTCGATATATTGAATATCAGATGGCATCCCTAATAAGAATATAAAAATTAAAAGTAATTGTATTCTGATTTCTGATGAATATCGAAATGATATACCGTAACATTCATTTAGATTGGTTACTTATAACGAGAACAACAAATATCATGCCACTATTCACGGAGGTTGGGTTTAGTACGACAGGTCGAGTTTCTAGCGTAAAATAACCGTTGAATGACTTTATACGAAAGTATCTGCTCTTCTCGAGCTTTCTTTATTACATACAATCCCTTCCTTCGTTTCTCAGTCAGCCAAGGCACTACTTTGGAAACTGAATGCACCGTTGGGCACGAGTTCGAGTCCTGCATAAGGCATGGGTTTCTGTGAACGTCCTGTCACGTGTCATCACTCAGTTTCGTTATCACTTGCTCATTCCTACCGCCATATAACCTAGCTGTTGGTGAGGACATTAAGCAAACAATAATCATCATCATTACATGAAACCTAATAAATAATTAACATGTACAGTATTGTGCAGGCTTATAGCCTATAAGTGATGGTGAAAAAGTCCAGACAGATTTCTGCTGTCAGAATGTTATCTGAAAGCCTACATATAAATGTGTTTCCATCAGCTCAAGACAAGGGATTCTTCAAAGAGGAATTGGCACCCGTTACCATAATGCACAAGAAGAAAGAACTTTCAGTAGAATTCGATGAACATCCCAGGCCCCAGACCACCCCTGAGGGCCTCGCTAAGCTGCCGCCAGTCTTCAAGAAGGGAGGAGTGGTAACTGCGGGAACAGCGTCGGTAAGTGCACAGTCATTGAATGTGCAACACACATCTGTTATCTGCTGTGTAGAGTCCATCTTGAAACTAGATTCTACGCTAGAATATAATCCACGCCTTTTTATCTGCCAATGTTTTCATAGACTGTGCATTTTCTAGTGGGTGTAATATCAGTACATTTTCTTCAGGAAAATGTAATGTGCATTTTAATGTCGCTTAACGACCACTTGAAGTGACCCCGACGGTACCTGAGATGTTATCAGTCTTTTTCCATGTTGTAAACACATCATAACAGTGGTCATAGTTACGATCTTGGTAGTGTCACGATATAGAGAAAATCCAGTATAGTAACGACTTGCTGCAAATGTCAAGTGAGTTTCGACTATCTGTGGAGTATAGACCTAGTCTGTGCTTTGACAAAATGACCTAAGCCAGGAAGACTGGGCGGTTGACAGCAGTGCTTTTTTGCCTCAACAGTATCTATGCTTCGTATCGTGATGCTATCACCTATAAGTAACAAATTAGTTGCTAGAAGCATCTATATGGGGTTCAATACACAAACACTGGGAGCAACATGCCATGCGCGGTCATGTTCTCGTAGCAAGCACGGCTACTTGGGTGACTTTACTGCTTTGCTAGATAATGTGTGATACTGGTTTTTGGACTAGAATAATGCGTATAATACAAATACAATTTTTTCATGAGTTATATATCATTACAAGAACTTTTTATATTCAAGAGAGTAAACCATATAAAATATATGATTCTAAAACTAGTAGGCCACTGTAGACTTTGATAAATGATAACCCCATTCAATTTGTGTTCAATGAAACATTGATGCATCGTTCCTGGATCCATAATCTATTTTATCCCACCAAAAATCCAAAATAACAATGTGTTGGATTTTCCTGCATGCATGATTTTTTCCTGGTTTGTTGAACGCAATGGATGTCCATTGAGAGTGATATTGTGTCTCCAGGGCATAGCGGACGGTGCCGGGGCTGTGATCTTGGCCAGCGAGGAAGCTGTCAAGGAGTACGGCTTGACGCCTCTGGCCCGATTGGTGGGCTACAGCGTGGTAGGCGTGGAGCCCAGTATCATGGGCATCGGTCCGGCGCCGGCCATACAGATCCTGCTCAAGGCAGCGGGCAAGACCCTCGACGACATGGACTTGATCGAGGTAACACATCAAAAAGACCCCAGATTGATTACTAGTACAAACTATTAATGAACTCTATTAATTACCCTCTAGGAACATCTGCGGTCACAAAAAATGTTTATTTTCGAAATTTGAATTTGAATTTAAATAAATCTAAGCATATTTTACTGTTAATTATTTCATAGACTGTACACGGAAGTTGTCTGTATTTTGCCTGATAGTTTTAGTTTCAGTTAATTTTCTTCACGATGCATTAGCGAATGCATCATGAAACTCTGAGACCCTTGCAATAGATTAATTACTAATAAGGCTTTCACATGGGCCGTCAACAGCGAGGACTATGACGGTCGGACCTTAAGTGAAGTCATTTGTATAGACTGCCACATCAAAGAGGCAAATTACGCAAACCTCTCGTTGATACACTTGTATAATTTAAATTTACTTTGGCTCAAATAATAGTTTTAGTCCCTACATATTTTTTTGACTCATTTGGTCAATGTTGAATATTTTGATGATTCAAAATGAAATGGGTATTTTTTGGGTGTAGTGAATTTCAAATTTAAAAGAGGGTTCACTCTACTACAGTTAAAAGACAAATCAAGAAAACACTTTCTGTTTACATGTAGACCTGATTGGTTGGTCAGTTCCAATTATAAGTGCAAAATGACATCGTTGTCAACGCGCCTCTAAACTCAACATTCATTCATTCATGCTCGGCTCAATGTAACCACGTCGTTGACGTGCCGTAAAACCCCCAATATGCATTCATTTCAATTTTCACTTCAATTTTTATATCTTTTTCACACACTTGAACTGAAGTGAAAATTAAAATGATCTTAAATGTATGTGTCCAGATAAATGAAGCGTTTGGTGCCCAGACTCTTGCATGCCAGAAAGAGCTGAAGCTCGACATCAACAAGCTGAACGTGAACGGCGGGGCGATTGCATTGGGTCACCCGCTGGCTGCGTCCGGGTCTCGCATCACTGCTCACCTGGTCCACGAGCTGAGGCGGAGGAAAGCCAAGTTCGGCATCGGCTCCGCGTGCATCGGCGGCGGACAGGGCATTGCCCTCTTGCTCGAGAGTGTCTAATGTGGCTACCAAACTATCTGGCAATGCCGCCAAAACCTTCACACCAACTGCCTGACAGATCATATGTGTAAAACAGTCACTACGGCAACTAAAACACTGTTGATGAGGGAAACTTGGGCCTACAAATAATTTTATACTCATCATTTATTAATTAAATTTCTTTATAATTGATTTTGTATATACTATATGCGTGTTCTTCGATTTTATTTCGTTCAAATTTGAACTGATACACTGTTTAGTAATAACTAATGCCCACATCTTCCAACTGTCAGTTAATCAATTAATCTATTGATTAATATGAGTGTGGGGTGTTATAAGTATTTTTGTATTTTATTCAAGTTCATAAAAATAAATGCAGCAAATATTAATCTTTATTTTTACAATAACTAATCATCATTCCTGCCCACATATCCACATCCTAGGCCTAGAGTTGACTGGTAGTTTGCAATCAGTCTGATTCAATTGGACATTGCCAAGTATATTTATAAAGGTATAAAGCATCAGCAGTAGGCTTACAACGTTTGTTGAAGAATATCACCAACTTGGAATTAGTGTTAACATTTAACAGTGTGTGCAAACACTTTATATGCACGTATTTACTATTTAGAAGTGTGATACATGTAAGCTAACGTTCTAGGCTATACAACAGTGGGATGGACAGTACTGAGCCTGTAATTGATGTTTAGGTCATTGAGTCATTACTATAGTTTACAAATTTTCCATTTTATCTGTCATATCATAGAGAAGTATACAGAGAGATGCATCTACAGGTTATAGAGGCGTACAAGGCCGTGTTCAAAAAAATGGCGACAATCCGCCATATTCTTCTTTTATTGTGACTCGCTCATAGCCATTACGTGCTATTTCGCATTGCTCTTACTCGCAGAGTTTAATAATACACAATTATTTCGTAATTTTGTTGCATGAGAATGGATATCAACACATTCAAACTTGGTTATGCCGGTTTATATGGTGATACAAAAGAAGAATATGGCCGCGAGGCCGGTATTTGCGGTAAGAGCATCGGTCGCCCGCTCGCTACCTAAGATGCATCTCTCTGGTTACTTCTCTATGGTCATATCTAGTCTACAAATATAATAGACCTATAAAATGAAAGGGAACATGATATAATATACAAACCTACATACATCAAACCTTTCAACTTTGTGTACAGTTAATTGTACCATACTTGACTACTTGACTTACATCCTCAAAAAAAAAGGTCGTCAACCATATCACAAATAAATACGTACTGTATCACTCATTTATTTGTACAGCCGTGTTGTGGGTCAATGATTTTTCAGGATGAGGTTCACAATGACATCTTTTGAAAGTGATGAAATCTTTGACACAGCAACGAGTTTTTTAACCGAAGTTTTTACAATATTATTCAGTTATTAGACGACCCTCCACTTTCTTGGATACTAGTATGCATTGCTTCAACTCAAATCAGCAGTAGTAATTTCATTACTAATTTTAGAAATATACATTAGTACTGTAATAGGTTAACAAGACCGCCTCGAAGTCTTGAAACAACCAAGACATGCCACTTTTAAACGGTCTTACTATATCCTTAGCCTTGACTGGAAAACATTCAAAACAATGACTGTATGCAAGATTTCGATATCGATCAAATAAAAAAAAAAAAGGACCGGTAATGTTACATGACATCCACATTGGAGTCTGAGGTTGATAACTGATATCGGCACGCTCGGGCTTCTTGCTTGCAAGATCTTCCTGATCCAGGTTTTGACAGTTTGTTTAGATGGAGCTAGACTATTCAATCGCACATTTGGACTGAAAGTTTCACCCGTTTTACTGAAACTAACCTCCCATTATGGATGCCAATGTAAGCGGAGGGTTGCCTAGTAAGACAGGTAAAATGTCCAGTCTAAATGTGCGGTTGAATAGAGTGTACAAAGTATGTTTGACAGAGCATCCACGAGAGGTTTTTCCATGCCGATCCTGAAGTACTGGCGTAGTACTGGAGTAATGGTCCTCCAGTACTGGCAGGTTGCGGAACACGTTGCTCTCCGAATGAAACATCATCTGTATCATGGCCATGTTCTCAGCCTAGAAGAATAAATCTACATTATCTCACTAGAATGAAAGAGAACAAACTCGCAAGTTGGTAATAAATTTATTGGAAGATGGTCAAATCTACGGGACTACAAAATGGAAAAAAATTGTTGAAAATATCATTTTTCTTACGAGCTACAACGTTTTTTTCAAGCTCAAGTAAAAAAGGAGAATCGCTCAGTTTTACGAATTGATAGTGGATCAAGCAATAGTTAGCGGATTAACTTGTTATGTATGTTATTTTTGTACCTCAACTAATATTTGGCTAATTAGTACACAATTAATCAATTATGAGTTCGTAAAACTGGCTTTCAAGTTTGGTTTCACGAAGTGATAATGATTTAAGCAATAGTTAGCACATTAACCTTCTATCACCCCGTGTTACGTCCGTTATTTACGTACCTTAATTACTTATTTACGTACTTTAATTAACTTGATGATACTTGACTAAGAGTTCGTAAAACTGGCTCTGGAATCATTGAACAATTAAAGAATAAGCAGCAAGTAGAACAGGAGTGATGTGACTTGAAAGTTTAACAATATCTAGCTGTGGGTATAGCTTTCCATTGCATTTCACATAAATAGATCTATATTCTATATCTCTCATCTTCACTGCATATGCTGAGTTTTCCTAGTGATGAATAACTGGTTTCAAACTGGTTTAGTAAATGGGGAGCCCAGTTGTTGCATGCCCTCCCTCTGTCTCGTGTGCTTGCCACGTCAACTAGGTGTGTTGCTGACCTTGTGAAGGTGTTCACGTGAATGCCGTCTCAGGTCTGGGCGGCGCCAACGACTGGTACAGCTTGGTGACGGCCGTCTGGACGATCTGCTGGAACGTCTCGTCTTCCTCACACACCACGGTCTGAAACAACATAACCGTTCAGACCAGTTGCTTATTTATATTATTATTTATTTATTATCAATTTAATTTTCGATATTGAAAATCCTAATATCGAATAGGCCTATCGATCGTAAAGATGTAAATTAGGAGTGTGCGAGTCGAGTCTTGAGCAAAATAATGAATGTAATAAACAAAAGAATGGGACAATTAGACATGCATGAGTTGGTTTTGCGTATTTTTCCTATTTAAAATCGAACGGCAATACCAACATAACAGAAAATGCTAGTTCAAACACCCCATCATTTTTATGACATTCACAACCTATCTCAACTTTGGCTTAGGCTATATCAAAAACATTCCTTGTAAAACATAAGAAGAGAATATGAAAATTCACTACCAAAATCACAAAATAAAATAAACTCCTCGTCGGCTGTGAGATGTCGTGTTATACTTGAGTTGACTATTCCAGGCTTTAGTTTGCTATAAATCCTGACCTTGATAAACCCCCTCCCCCTTACATCTGTCGACAACTCACCAAGTCCATCAGGTCTATGTTCGCTTTCTTCCCGTCGACCGTCACGTACAACTTCTCCCCCTTGAATATCTTGGGCACGGAATCTTCCCCGAACATCTCTTGCAGCATCTCGATGAGGCACTCTTTGAAGTGCATGCGGTCCATCTTGGAGGGCACGGGGCAGAATGAGGGGGACGAGTCCAGCATGTCCGCTTGCATAACGGCCGCTAGCACGGAGTCCGCGTACATGTCGTTGACCGGCGTCGCAACCCACTGCGGCACAGATAACGAAACATATGGCTTCGAGGCGGTCTCGTCACTATAAAAATAGTTATCTCTGACCTACTTTAATTTTTAAATAAAAAAGGAACTTGACACAAGGACTGCGCTGTCTGTGACCACACTTCTATGCCGCAGATGAAAGCCTCTCAGTTTCCAAAAGCTCCGAACACATTTAGTAGTACGAATCATTGTGATGTACAGTATCTGGACACACCAACATTGGAATTGAGAGTGAACCAAACACACAAAAGTTGATATCTTCCACTTTGAACCAAGTATCTAGGGCACCATTACCGTCTTTCCATTAACAACACATGTGTTCCCATTTATGATTATGCCATCATTTGTTTTTTTAAATGATTGATGGGCCTAGATCAACATAATTATTATTCTATGAATTCAATAACATCGAAATTTGATACAAGATCATTTCTCCCCAATTATGGCTATGGATGAAAGTACTCAAAGTAGGCCTAATCTGGTGAGTACTGGTAAGTAATCTTACCACCCCAATTACTAATTACTACAGTACGGCCTACACAGACCTACTAAACACTTATTATGATGAATTTTGAATTATCCGGGTTTGAATTAACGAGGGTTCACTGCACTTGTCAATTTTAGAAACTGCCCATCTTTTGTGGAACCTGTTTTGCTGCATTTATACAAATATATCCAATAAATCATAAACAAATATTCACCTCGAGCGTGACGATCTTGCTATCGAGCGTGAGGTCGACGCTCTTGAAGAGCCGGAACTTGTTCTCCTCGACGGTCTCAACGGTCCCAGCGACCTGGGTCAACAGGTGACGCAGAACGGCTAGCGGACCCGAGTAGTGGACGCTCTGTCTCTGGACCACCTGGCTCATGCTCATGTCGGTATATTCTAGCAGACAGAACAAGAGAATTAGTTAACATAGCTAACAGGATAGTTTTCCTGCATGGATTGTTTTATTTTCCTGGTTCCTTGAAAAACAATAGATAGAAGTTTCACTGTAGGTCTACACTTGGCCTAGGTCTACTTTTTCATTTGTATTGAGTTCAACGACATACTCTACTGTCAGGCCTAACTAAGGTCTATTGGCGTTGGATGAATGATTAATGAGACGATGGGATAATAAGATTTTGAAGGTTTTGTATATCCGTAAGGATCAAATACGAAACCTAAGAAACCTTCAAAATACATTACAATAATTACATCATTCATGTAATGAATGAAATGTTAATAGGAAGAATAGCAGGAAACAAGCGGTCTTGGACTATATTGTATGAACCATTCTGGCATTAGCCTAGACTACATAATGGGAAACCACGAGCAACCTCTGTAAGGATAGATGATGGCAGGGATTGAACGGAGGTTCGATAAGTCCTTCGCCTCATGGATCACAAAGCGAGCACGTTAGTAATTGAGCTGTACTGTATTATCGTTAGTAATTGAGCTACTGTATTATCTCACTCGATAGGTCGCAGGGAGCCAGCATGTGGTAGTTGAAGTTCCGCTTGACCAAGATACCGGACAGCTTGTGACCAGGCCGCGGCCTGTCGACGGCCAGCGAGCCCATGACCTTGGCAGTCTTCTCGCCGCGGAAGTACAGCTCCACGGCTACCGTGTTGCGAGGGTTGTGGATCTCTATCTTGGTGCTGGGGTCGTCCTCGTACTCTCGCGTCAGCGCCGCCTTCAGGCGACTCATCTCGTTCTGCTCGCCGTGGACCAACACCTGCAGGTAGACAGATTTGTGAGCTTCGTAGGTTCGTTAGCCAGACACAGTCGAGACATCCCTGAACGCTCATTTCTGCACATTGTGACTGGCGCACTTGACCTAACTGTCCTAGCTTGAATTTCCTTTTTCACATAGAAGAGTAATATTTACGTGATTGTATTTTGTATTTACAGTACGGTAATAAGTAATAACTAATAATATTGTTTTACTGAATATCTTAATTGTCTTTAGAGACTGTCATTTAACTCCAAATAAATAAATAAATGAGAAAATAAAAAGGATAGGTACTTTTAACTAGAAGGTTAACTAGAACCGAGCAGCTCTAACTACAACTCCACGCTACTGATCAGACAGGCTTATGACACTCCGCACAACGAGCGACTCAAGCTAGAACACATATCTCCGAGCTGCTCACCACATGCGGCGGCTTGAGCAGACGTATGAACTCGCTGGTCTGCTGATAGTCCGTGTGAGCCGAGAATGAGATGTAATCGACAGACATCTTCAGCGGCAGCTTCTGTCCAGACATCGTGGCGATCTCCTCCGGCTCCGACAGGATCGTCTTGGCCAGCGTGCCCTCGACGCAGTAGCCGGCGATGATGACTCCGTTCTTGGGCTCCGTGCACCACGACTCGAATAGCTCGCGAGACAGGCCGCTCTGCATCATGCCGGGCGACGCCATCACCACGCACGGGCCGATGTCCTCAAAGTGGTCGATGCCCTGACGACAATAGGATACAATAGAACCTGGATATGGGTTTGCTTGAGTTTTATATTGGACTTTTATAGATTTACAAAAGGTTGGTTATAGTGTCCTTGAATGGTGTGTGTTTGGAACTTATAGCTAGCTGAAGACTGAGGTGCGCTTAGTTTTGAGTGTCTACTGGATACAAAACTTTCCATTGGATGGCATTTTCAACATTTAGCACTGGTGAATTTCCCGGTAAATTACACTGTAATTTACTGGTTTATAAGTCAAGACTATTTGAATTTCCAAGATAGCTGACAAAGTAGCTTGAATTTTGCTTTGCAAAAGCAATTTTGCATTCATGGGAACACAGCATTGGATAGGCTATTACTATTAGTAGAGGTAGAGTGGAGGACTTGAGTTTGGGTTCACCTTCAAGTTGGAGATGTGCCTGAACACAAATGGGTTGTTGATGGCAATCTGCCGGCGTATCTTGTCATTCATGGCATTGACGTAGGTCTGGTAGACGGCCATGCACTTCTTGGCCAACGACGACGCGTAGTAGATGGGTATGTCGTGCAGCTCGGGATGCAGGCCCCAGTACTCGTCAAGGATCAGGAGCAGCTCCTGAGCACGCCCGAGGGCGAACACTGGGATCAGACAGCGCCCCCCTCGGTTCACAATCTCGTGGACCAAAGATGTGAAGCGGCCCTCGCGCTCCTCTCGCTTCTCGTGGATGTGGGTCCCGTACGTCGACTCCTGGAAATGAGAATGGACCAACTGTCCTTAAAATCAACTGTACTAAAAACCAACAGAACTGAACTTCTACTTCTTCAGCAACCTGTACAGAACCTGTACATTCTATATGTAATCATGTCGACTAGCATTCAAGGAGCAATATATTTTCTCAATAACCTGTCAATACATACCGGTAATAGAAATATCTAGTTTCCCCCCCTGCAGTGTCCATGGTCTAAATGCTGCCACTGTAGAGCTTACCGTTATCAGCACATCCGGATGAACGCTCGGTATTTCTGCCGACATCAAGTGACGGTCTTCTTGGCGAGAGAAGTCTCCGGTGTACAGAATCTGTCAACAAACAAACAAGTTCAATAAGCATTTCTTCCGGCTGCTTGGAGAGATATTTCAAGCTTTTTGGAACATCAATACATAAACCCTCGTTGGGCCCATAATAATTTTGATTTATAAAAATTTGAATCAACAAAAAAACTCCTTTACCATGAAATCACAACTCTTCTTGGTTAGAATTTGGCCAATTTTGCATAACGCGCGAGAGAAAATGGTCTTTTATTTTTCCTCTAAACTGCATGCAGTGCTTCATCAAATAAAATATTCCCTTTGACCAGCGGCGTGCGGTGAATTATGAGCTTGGGTAGACACTGGCCCGGCCAATAGGGACAACCTCTATAGGAGGGGGGGGGGGGTTAATCAAGAAACTGAAGCCCCCCACAGTAGAGCCACGCGGGGGAAAAAATTGATGGTTTTCAAATATGTTATATGAAGTTTTGTTGAACTGTGTGCAAGTTCAGTTTTTGAGATCAATCATTATTCCAAGTGTCACATTGTCATTTACTTTACGTATGAATAATTAATATCCTGATTTACCAATACTTATTTGCCACCCGTTCTCAATTAATTGTCTTCTACGCTCGAAAGTCAACCTGTCAAATGGATTGTCAAGCAACGAACGAATAACACTCTTCACTACCTCGGACGTTGGATTTCATACTTATTTACACCATTTTATTAGATGAGCGTAGCGAAGATTTCCATTTCATATACCGGTACTGAACAAATTTAGGCTTCGTTTTTATGTTTTTTTGAGAGAGAGAGTAATTTTATACGTGGCATGATACAGGTCAGGAAAAAGGAACAATCAACTCGAAACTTTTTTTTCAAATTGGTGTTATACCAGAATAGGTTGGGATTGTTTTTCAGAAAAATCAGTTCTACGGTTTTCTGGAAAAAAATTGCAAAGTATGGAAAATCCCCATAAGAATAAGCCGGAGGCAAAATACTTGAAGAACAAAAAATTCCAAAAGCTCTACAATTTCTACTGAATGTATAGTAACAACCATCGTACACATTTTCAGCGATTTATAGAACAACCGAATGTGTAATAAGTAATAACGAAGAAAACGCATTTTCAAAGTACGCTTTTCCACATCATTGAAAGCAATTAAGAAAGCAATGAAGGAATTCTTTTGAATGCGAGCAACAAGTGTCACCGATAAATTAGAACGATTGAAATCTGTGATGAATATGAAGAAGGCACCAGTTGGTATCATTGTTGGGAAACCAACGTCTATATACGATACCAACAGACAGCTGCGGTTTTTAAACCTTTGAAGTGTTTAAGTGATTCATGGCCTGTATGGCCTATGTACATTGAGCTGACCAAATGTTCTTAATTCTACATTTCCATACTTCTAAGCTCATCTCACAACGCATATAAGGCGTTTTCCTAGTTTATACCATTATTATTTCATTACTTTTTGATTCTACAATAGCACACTAAACAACCAACAACATATGAGGACTACTTCTCACCTGGGAGCTCACGCAGCTAACATGGGCCTCGGCCTACCATCACACGATCGTCACTATTTCAGTATTTCACAAGTTTAATAGAACGATCACAATTATTGACAATAAGTCACATTGTTACAGGTATTGAACCCAACACAATAATCCACAGCAGCCCAACCAAAATTCAATTATTTACTCGTTATTGAACACAATCAACTTTCATCCATCAAATCCACGCACGTGGCTAGGGTAACTTCTGATTGCCAAACTATGAGCAGTGAAGGAGGCGTGCAGTGCGCATGAGTTATGGTATTGAAATCAGTGACTAGCTTTAGCTCTGTTATATGCCGTACCAAGGGCCACTCACTGCACGCGTAGTGCCCAACGTAACTTCAAGTCTATGCTTGTTAGTCACACACGAAATTACATACTCAAGATAGACAACACAGCCGTACGGCCAGCTCGCGGTACACCCACTTGAACGGTAGATGGTGCGGAGAGTTACGATCAGCAAAAACAGCGCAAAATAGAGGCAAATACGAATTATTATTCAGGCAGAAATGCTCAGAAATAGATATTGGAAACTGTTTAAAAAATGTATTTATATATTATTTACTGGCTAGGCAGTGACTAGTTTGTATACCCTGGACGGCTCGCCCTTGCCTTTGACCTATGGAGCGCCAGCAGAAAAAAAGTTCTTTTCCACGTAGGCCTACAGTAAAATACAGTCTTTGCTCTACTCAAATTGCTCTGCTCTGCAATACCTACCTTAACGCCAGCAATCTCTATCATGAACATGGCGGCCCCGAGGACATGTCCCGCGTTGTACGCCCAGAACTTGACGCCAAACACGTCCTTCTCCTCGTGGAAGTTGATAGTCTCGATCTTGTCCATGCTAGCCTCTAGGTCCGCCTCCGTGTACAGCATCTGCTCTGTCGCAATGTTGCTGACCTTGATGTAGTCAGACAGCAGCCAGCGGTAGATCGCCTTCGTGGCGTGTGTCATGAAGCAGCGGCCCTTGAAGCTTGTCTTTAGCAGGAACCACGGCAGTGCCCCACAATGGTCCAGGTGGAAACTAGGAGAGAATAACGAACGTGATTGGCGATTGATGGAGGCATGACATTTTTGCATTAGTTATATAGATATAATTGAATGTCATATAAGGCCATCTTTTTGTGTTTTGTTCAAAACCATTCAACGCCAAGTTCTTTCTTGCGATTTAAAGCGATACACCTTTTACAATGATAAATCAACACTAAGCATTTTTCTGAAAAAACTCCATTTTTCCAAATCAGACGCCTAAAATCAGAACCTAAAAGATTGAATAGTTCTAAATTGCTGTTGACTATAAATTAAGTGAGGTCTACAGAGAAGAAAATCAATTGTTTTTTTTGTAATCTCAAGAGTCTCAGTGCTGCTTGTTTTTCTTACGGCTTAGTAAACGAGGGTGGGCTATAGCAACAACCAAAAGTATTCATTTCAGTCACTACTGACCACTGTCTCCAGTATCAGTCATCAACGTCAGAGACATTTATTGGTCACCAAGAGCAGAAATGCATATAATATATTACGAGTGTAGTCTCTCTCCCTAATATATATATATATATATATATATATATATATATATATATATATAAATATTTATACCCAATGCCACTGGTATTTGGAGTAATACATATTGATAGGATAGCAATTAGCATGTAGACAGCTTAAAAACTAGCACTTCAAGTGACAAAAGTACTGTAACTTACTGCGAGATGAGAAGAAAGTCAATTTCATCCGCTTCAATGAGGTCAACAAATGGCAAGGCATCCATGCCTGACAATCCTGGATGTATACCACAATCGAGCTGTAAAATATGATTACAATATAGGCCTAGAATCTGAAATATTATACCCAAAAATGAATGAAAAATAAGTAAATAAATAAATATTCACGGAAATATTGGTAAATTTAATAGACATTTCGAAAAAATCAATCAAGTAAGCCTATCCATCGAGTTCAAACTCAATATTTGAATAGACCCTGGGACTAGCCTAGGCCCTAGCATTGCCCTAGGCAATGCCCTAGGGCCATTGAGTTTGCTGGGCTATGGCAAATTCAAGGCCTAACATAACCCTAATCATTGAATTTGTACTACAAAATCAATGCCCTAATACAGATCAGAAACAGCATAGGCCTAGGTTTAACGACGCGTCAGCGTAGAGCTGCTATAAATTCACCACCAAGGTCTACATTATATGAACGAATATAATTACCATTATCTTCTTCCCCTTAAATTCCAGCATAATGCATGATCTTCCAACTTCTTGTCCAGCACCACTGAAATTGGTTAGAAAGTAAGGTTATGAATGACAGGTCTAGGCCGTCTAATCTACATTTCACAAAACAAAAAGTACTTAAAATATACGTACAGTGGCCGAATAAGTAGAAGATCACTTTCTTCTGCTGGCACCTGTGAGTCTGGTTTTCTTTTACTTGACATTTTTGAAGATTGACAATGAATTATTAGTAACACAGTAGGCAGCAAGCACAGCTGCAAATATTTTGAGTTTGTACCTGTTTGCAGTGCCTGTTTGATCCCGCCGGTGCCTGTGTATGACGTCAGAGTTGTCTTCGCATGTCTTCGCATTGTAAGCATGAGCGTGGATTGGCTGTACGGTTTTCAAAATGTAGGAATCAAGAAACAAGAAGACAGAAAGAATCAAGTTCATAATCTTTATTATATTGAGGTATGATTTATCGAATAATAAAGATAGGCCTATTTATTAAGCAATAACTGTAGGATGGATACCCATACTTTGTACTATGTACTGGTCCACGGGACGATAATAAAATACAAATACAAACTTGTTATTACCCTCAATTACGGAAGCTATTTTCATACCGGTAAATTTTTCTTAAAATTGAAACAGATACCGACCCTATACACTCACTTAGGCTGATACTCCTTACTTTCACACCTTTCATCTAATATCTTTTAGTCAGTTACGACCTTACACTCACAAAGTTGTCACATGTTGTCCTGAATATTCATTGCTGTAGGTATGCGTTGACATTTTTGTACGTGTTCCTTCATTGAAGTTCTTTGAGTAATTTAGATTGAATAAATACATGAATGTGCATATCACAACAATATCAGCATAGTAATATCGTAAAAGTACGCGCGCTCTTTTACTGTTCAAAAGCCAATATAACTTCCAAACCCTCTGATGCGATTTTACTGAAATTTGACAGGTGCCTATGTCTTTGTCGTGTCATGTGTGTCGGGTCACTCATTGTCTCACAAAAAACGTAGGCCTAAGCAATCGAAGTTTTGTAGTTTCGTAGTAGAATAGGCCTATGGTAAACTTATACCATATTACTATTTGCTATGGTCAAGCCACATGTAGGTTTTACAATAAGGTCTTCGGGTCAAACTCTCCTTTCAGTACCATTATTAACTTTTCAATTCCATACAAATTTGGCTGATCAGTGATCATACGAGCCAATCAAATGATTTCCAATTGGGTGTTTCTATTAGGAGGGCAATGGAAATAAACAATCCAAATTAATGTACTAAAATGTTGTCTGTTATTTATTCAAGTTAGCATTGAGATGTATTTGTACATTTAAACAGTATGATTTACATTAAATATTGTTTATATACATTGTTACAATCCTACATTTTAACATAGGCCTAAAGAAGTTTTAATTCAAAAGTGTTTTTTCTCGTCAAAATCTTGAAACATTTGAGTCAGTATACTGACTCAAATGTTTCAAGATTTCTCACAAGAAATACTGAGATCGAAAAGCGCGTCGACAGCGAGGTCGACTGGCAGACTTCTGTACAAATGCCTGCATGCATGATTGATTTACAAACCCCAAACAGTAACTGTCTTGTTAATAAGCCACGCAGACAACATGTTTTGTTTGCAATGCAACTCTGGTTAATATAGCAGAGGTAAACTGTTACCAGAACGTAGTATTATAAGTCAAAGT